>JACEEZ010019097.1:535026-542526 GCA_016584305.1 Chionoecetes opilio | reverse complement strand
TCCTTCCCCCTTTCCCTTCCCCACCCTTTCCTTCCTTTCTTGACCTTTTTTTTCGGGAAAATTTTTTTTCTTTAAATTAAAATTTAAAGTTTTTTTTTTTTTTAAAGTAAAAATGTGATGTCCGGGGGAAAAATAAAGCCCTTATGGAAAAGGTTGGGCTGGAGGAAGGGGTTCCCCTTTGCCCCTGATCCCAGGCGGGTTTGACCTTTTCCCCCCCCCCCCCCCATCCCCCTCTCTTTTTTTGTGTATGTATTGATAACTGGAAAGTATTTACTGAAATATTTTTGTTTTTACTTTTTGCACTGTATGTACACATTCCTGAGCAAATTTTTTAAAATTAAATAGAAGAATTTTCATGTTTCATATTCTGTTCCTTCCCTGTTTTTAAGAGAGAGAGAGAGCCAGCCCCTCTCCCCCTCACTCCCCCATTATCTGCCCCATTACCCATTATTGGTTTTGCCTAAAATGTGCAAGGCTTGCTACACTTGCTCCCTTGAAGGCACTAGCCACTCCCCCACTCCACTCCCCCCCCACCCTGTAAGGGGTGGCGTGACTCCTGTGCGGGCCCTTTACCCCTTTGGTTGAAAACCCGGGCTGGATTTTAGCTGAGGGTGAAGCGGGAAAAGCACTTGCCTGCTTGGGGGTGCTGACGGCCCCCAAAAGTTACAGGTGCTGAGGTGAAGAGTCCAGGTCGGCGCCCACGCCGGGACCCCCTCCCGGTTTCCCCTTGAAATTAGGGAACGTTTTGGTTTTTAAATCCTTGGGGGCCCTTCCCCCCGGGGTTTTCCTGCAGGACCAGCTGACGCCTCCCCACCCAGGGGTGCTGGCAGAAGTTTGTTTGCAATGGAGGGCTTGAGGACCTCCCCTTTTGGGGATGACTGGGGGGCAAAGTGTCCCTCCAGCAAGGGGGGCTTTAAAGGGAAACACATCCTCCCCCCTAAAACGCAAGCAGGGCTGAGGTGGGGGCCACTGGGGCCCAAAGTGTTCACTCGAAAAGGTGCCCCTTAGGAGCCACTTTCTCCACCCACTGGTGAAAAAAACTTTGAGTGCAGGAGTTTTAGGAAAAATTTCCCCACAAGACCCATCTTAACCCCCCAAAATTCTCACCCACACGGGTGAGAGAAATTTTTGGGGTGTCAGGAGTGTGGGAAAAACATTTTACCCCCAAGAGTCACCCTTAACAGCCATATTCTCCCCCAAAACTGGTAAAGAGAAACTTTGAGTGTCGGAGTGTGGGGGAAAACATTTCCCCTGAAAAACCGTTTTAACAGACCATTGCTCCCCCCCACACGGGGTGAGAAAAAACTTTAAATGTCAGGAGTGTGGGAAAACTTTACCCGAAGAGCCTTTTAACAAAACAAAAATGCTCACCCACCGGGTGGGGGAAACTTTGAGTGTCGGATGGTGGAAAACTTTTTCCCCCGAAGACCATTTTAAAAAGCCACATGGTCACCCACACTGGGGGAGAGAAATTTTGAGGGGCCAGGAGTTAGGAAACATTTACCCAGAAGAGCAATTTTAAACCCACCCCAAATGCTCACCCACCTGGGGGAAGGGAAAGTACAAGTTTTAAATTTTTGGGCGGCAAGTGTTTTCCTGGCAAGGGTGGGGGTTGCCAGGCATCCCCAGACACCCCTGTGAGGGGGGACTGGCTGTGGTGTTTTTTTTGTGCTTTTTGGTGGGGGGGTGAGGGGCTTCCCGGCCCATATAAAAAAACGCCACTTGTGAGGTGTTGTTAAGAAATCAAAAAAGGCCACTTCAGAAAAAATTGGGGTTCAATTTTTTAAATTTACGGGATTACGAGGGAAAATAAGAGAGAGAGAGAGAGAGGGTGTAAAAAGTTAAACCCTGCATGGGCCAATGAACAGACTTATAAGAAAAATAAAATTTATTATTATCTTATTACTCTTCCTCCTCCTTTTTTTTCATTGGTTTTTCCCTCCTCTTTTTCCTCCAGAAAGAAATTTTAAACCCCTTTTCCCACGGCCGGTGACCCCAATCGGTCAAAAGGGGCCCGTTTTGAAACCCCTAAAAAGGTTTTTGGGACGCAATTTGGGTTAAAAAAAACCTTTACATTCCCCAAAAAATAAGTATTTATCAGAATTGCGTCAAATGTTCTCCCCCCCAAAGACCCAAACCTGACCTATAAAATAAAATAATTGTCAACTCGTGTGAAATTTGGGTGTAAATGATAAGGGGTTTTTTTGTTCATTTTTCCCCTCAGCATTCAGCCTGTGCTGCGGATTTTTTCCCTCCCTTTAAAAAAGTTCCCCAAATGGCCATAATGGCCATAGAAAATTTTAAGGGTAGGTTTGGGAAACTTCAAACAAAAACCGCTTTTATTGGGATAAAAAAACCTAAAAAGGGTTTCTCCCGGAAGTTTCGACTTTCGAAGGGTGAACGTAAAAAAATTTTTTATTTCTCTTTACTCAATATTTTTTTTGGAGTGTAAATTTTGCTATTTTTTCATTTTTTTGTTATTGTTTTTTTTCATAAAGGGTTTTCAAAAATCTCTTGCAAAAACCCCCGATTAAAATAATAAAAGCAGGAAAAAAAAATACACGTTGGTGAAATTGAAAAATAAAAAAAAAATTCACCCCACAATCTGGCCATTTCACCGGGGGTTTCCCCTTAGGGAGCATAAAAACGGAAAGTTTTCAGGGGACGGGAAAAAATTATTTAAAATTTTTGTTCGTTAGAGGTTTAATAAGGGAAAAAATTTAAAAAATTTTTCTCATTAGTAAAGATTATTATTGTTTTATATTTTTTGCCAAAAACAGTTTGTTTTATATTTTTTTAAAGCTTTAAAAGAAAAAAAGTCAAGAAGGTGGGGAGAGAGAGAGAGGAAAATTCGGGGAGATTTAAAACGACCCCACATAGCAAAGTATGTACCCCGGGTTATACTGTGGGGGGTTTTTCCCCCCGCCGTAGCTCTCACTCGCCCTTACCCCTTTTCGTTCCCCTGTGACCTGCCTACCTTCAAGAAGCCCTTAAACCTCCCCCACCTTACCCTATCCTACCCTTTTCCCTACCCTTATAGAAGCAAAAAGACCATTCCCCGCCAAAATTTAGCTGCCCCTTTTTACCCTTTTTCGGATATAACGGAGTATCGCATTTTTCGGATCACCCTCCCCCCCCCAAAATTTTTCCGTTATAGGGGAGGGTTTTCTGTGTATTGCATGGAAACGAGACCCTAGTAGTAAATTAAGCTGAAAAAAAAATAAATACATAGAATCGACACACAACTATATGTCACTGGTTGAGAAATTACCACCCCAAAAAAAATGAATTTCTTTCCCCTAAAGTGAAGGGGTGGGAAAGTAACCCTTTTTTTATGTGATTGCCTCATCTGCAAAAAAAAAAAATTGCATCAAAAAATTTGAATTCCCGCATCAGCACACAGCCAACAAACCAAAATTTTACCTTTTACTTGCCAAAATTTTAAAAATTTTTTATTTTCCCCCATTGACATCCCCCTTTTTTTGACATCCGTAAGCTAAAAACTCTTATGACATTGGCCCCATTTTTTTAAAAATGGTCTTGGGCTTTACCTAAGACTAAACATTGGGTTCAGACAGACTTTAAACTTTTTAAAAACCCTTTTTTCCCGGGGGGGGTTTGTCTGAATTGGAATTTTTAGACACCCACGACCCTGTCCAAAATTCAAAATCCCAATGATATTAAAAAACCCTCTGGACAAATGTTTTTCAAAAACTGAAATGTCGTCTAAAGCCATGGTTAGTCCCCTTTGGTTAAACCCTGTCCATGTTTAGAAAATCGGAAATTTAAAATTTTTGCATATTTGATTGACCAGCAAAAACCCTACCGTAGATAACGTGAAATCCCCCAGTTTTTAAAGTTTCTTTTTTATTTACAGACGTTGGGGGGCGTTAATTTCTTACATTTTTTTCATCCTGATTTCAGGAAATTTTGAAGGGGGTATCTGGAAAGTCTGTGTCATTTGTGTCCCTTTATCTGTGTCATATTAGGGCTATAAAAGAAACCCAAAAGGGCAAAAATAAAAACCCATGGCGACCTCACTATCCTACTACAGTAAAATCGGGCCCGCTATTTTTTTTAAACCCCAAAATTGGGGTCGCCACTCTGGGGAAAATTTAAAGGGGAAATTTGAGGTAAAGTAAAACAAGTCTCTATATAAAATTTGGGTGGGGGAAAATGCCCTTTGGGTTATAAAAATTTCCCCCTCCCAACCCTGAAATAAAATTTTATTTAAGTTTTAAAAAATCTTTTGGGGAAATCCTTTTGTCCTGTCGCCCGAAAGGGTACTGTTTAAATGTCCCGTCCCCGCGCGAAGAAAAAAGGGGGAAACCAAAAACGCAACAGTTATATTTGCAGATACAAAGCATAAAAAACCAAAGCTGAAAAAGGTAATTAACACCTGGGTATAAACTACTGTGTAAATCTCTTCAGTTGGGACATAAAAATCAGTAGGGATGCTATAGGGTTTGTAATTTTTGGCGCCTGGGACTTTACTGCAGGGGGCGACTTCCCGTTATCTACGGTATAAAAAACATAACCTAAAAAAAGTTCAAAATAAAATGTTTTTAAAAAGGGCCCATATAAAAAGGCTTTTAAATGCACTGTTTCCCATAGAAAAACCCCTCGCTCAATCCATGAACCTTTCCCCCTTTTTGGAAGTCTGGGGGCACCAATATCACCTCCAAAAACAAACAAAAAATAAAAAAAAAAAAACCCCCCCCCCCTACAACACATAAAAGATGCCCAAAAATAATAGTGAACCCCTCATTTATAGAAAGGGTTTAAATTAAGAAAAAGAGTACCGTTAATTGCAAATTTAATGAATCTGGGACATGTGGGTGTTTGTGTTTTATAATACTTTGAATGAAAAACGTGTTTGTGTGTGTGTTTGGAAAAAGGAAAACTTAAAAGCGTACTGTAAAGAAAAAAAAAAAAAAGAAATAGGGAAGAAAAGGTTCACAAAAAGGGTTTTTTAAAAGAATTTGGGAAAGGGGCCCCAGTTTATTAGGGAGTTAGTTTCTCCCCTTTATTAGGTGGAAAAGTGTTATGGGTGGGGGGTGAAAGGTGGGTGTAGGGAGTTTAAGTAAAAAGGAACTACCCGTGTAGGTCCCCCCCAGCCTAAATTTTTGCTTTCCCCCTTTTTTTCTTAATGTTCTTTTGAGTGCCCGTCAGGGGGGCAAGGTTGGTAAGACGTGAGTTCGCAATTTTCAGCGTCCCTGTGCATTCGGTCAGCCCGGGTTTGAAATCCGCCTAGTTTTTGTGCTGACGGCGGCCTTTGTAAAAGTCCTAACCTTGTAGTTGGGACCTTTTCAAATTTCCCAGTAGGGTGAAAATCTTTTCTTTAAACTTATCTTTTTGTTTTTTGGGTGTGTGGGGTAATGAAAAGGGAAAAGGGAAAGGGTTTCCCATATAAAAAAGCTTTTTAAAAACGCATTTTTTCCTTTTTTGTGAACTTGGTTTGGGGGTGATTTCCCGGTGTTTATGTACACCACCACACCAAAACACACACACACACCCCCACACCACCCCCCATAAAGAGATCCCCGCTCGGGCTCAAAACCACGTAAAAACACACCAAAGCCATACACATTTTTTACGCTATTAAGGAGAAACCGTTTATTTTAAAACCCCCTTTTAGGCCCAGAACGTTTTTTTCCATTGTAATTTGACTACTATTAGACGATTTTTAGTGACTATAAGCAATATTTTAATAGATATGACCTGTTTAGTATCCTTGTCGACTAACTAATTTGGTATATTCAGTGACTTCGTTATTGTATTGCTGACAGATATTTTTCTATAGCTTTATAGAAAGATCTGGGCGTGAAGGGTTAATGACTATTTATATATATCGCTATTTCTCCCCCTCTCCTATAGGCAGCTGTGTATGTGCGTGCGTGTGTCCGTGAAGTTACAGGTCTGTGGACGATATGTTGTGGAGAGTGTGTGGGCGTGGTGGCCGGCCGGTGGGCGTGGTGGGCGTGGTGGCCGGCCGGTGGGCGTGGTGGCCGGCCGGTGGGCGTGGCAGCATTTTATTTATTTATTTATTTGCAATATTATTATTATTATTAACTTAATTTATTTTTTTCTATCATCCACTACCGTAGATAACAGTGAAGTCGCCAGCTCTACGTTTCTTTGTTATTTACAGACGTGTGGTGGCGTTAATAGTTACATTTCTACATCCATGATTTCAGGACAGTTAGAAGGGGCTAACTGGAAAGTCTGTGTCATTTTGTGTCTTCCTCTGTGTCATATCAGGGCTATAAATGAACAAATTACAAAAATAAAACTGAGTGGCGACCTCACTATACCTACTACAGTAAAGTCGCCAGCTAGTATTTTAACCCAACAGTTGAGTCGCCACTCTGGGGAATTCAGGGAAATTAGAGGTAAAGTAAAACAAGTCTATATATATTAGCTGCGGAAGATGCTTGGATATATAAAAATTCCTCTGCCAACGTGAAAATAAATTCTATTCAAGTTTGAAAGATCTGGCAAGTCTGTGTCCTGCCGCCCGAAAGGCTACTGTTTACTGTCTGTCATCGCGCGAAGAAAAACGTGAGAAGCAAAATGCGCAACAGTTATATTTGCAGATACAAAGCATAAAACAACGCTGAAACAGGGTAGATTATACAGTCATGATATAAACTACTGTGTAACATCTTCAGTGGCACATAAAAATCAGTAGTGATGCTATAATTCGTAATATTTGGCGCCTGGCGACTTCACTGCAGGTGGCGACTTCACTGTTATCTACGGTACCTAAGGCTTTCATATTTTCTCCCTAATTTCACTCATTTTCTGTTTCACTTTCACTTATTTTCTCACTTTCTTTAAATTTTCTCACTATTTTCACTCATTTTCTTTCACTTTTCACTCACTATCTTTTTTTTTTCATATCGAAGAAATGAAAGAAATGATCAAGATTATCAATTATTTTATTAATTATTATTAGGTTATTATTATTATTATTATTATTATTATTATTATTCTATTAAATTATTAATTATCATTTGTCTTTATTTTGTCTCGTCATGTCTATTAATTTTTCACTGTATTTTTAACATTATTATTTTATATCTTTATTTTACTTTATTTTTGTATTCTTCATTATATTCTTCTGTGTAAGATATTTCTTTCTTTCTTTCTTACTTCAGGTGACGTCACTATTAATGTCCTTGTATTGTATTACAGGCGATAGACCAGTAGTTAGAGTTATACTTTAGTTACTAATTACCTGTAGTTGTACCGCTATTTTCAAACACTTATTTTTTCACTCATCTGGAAAAGCAAAGAAAAGATATTATAATTTATCTTCATTTATCGATCATAGCAAAAAATAAAAGCAAAAATAATAATAATATATGAATAAGCATGAATATAATGTGATGAAAATACACCAATAGTCACTAGTCAGCTTAGAAATATAATTATTAGGAATATATATATAAAATATATATATATATATATAAAATATATATATATATATATATATAT
>JACEEZ010019097.1:397526-532526 GCA_016584305.1 Chionoecetes opilio | reverse complement strand
GTTGTATGGCGGCCGTACAAGCGGGCGGGAAGGTGGGAACCGGGCTTAAGCCACGGGTAGGGAACGTCCACCCCGCAAAATCATTTTGCCCTGCCAAGGCAACCACAGACGAGACTCGAAATCCAATAAATCTACCCTAGATAACACTTTAGTCGTCAGTCACTTGCCACTGCACTAATGTCGCCAGGCACAATATATTACGAATTTTAGCATCACTACAGACTTGTACCCCTTATTCTCTTTACCTTGGTAGAACATAAGAAAATAAGGAAGCTACAAGAGGCCGTGAGACCTACACGTGGTAATTCCTGTTACACTACCTACATCCACCTTTCATCCCCATCCATTAAGCTGTCTAGCCTCTTTTTAAAACTACCACGTGGAGGTCTCGCGGCCTCTTGTAGCTCCCTTATCTTTTTATGCTCTTATGCTCCTATGAAGCTAATGGATTGACACTGACTGGGGAGGCGTAGTATAGGCGGTGATCTGATACCGTAGATAACACTATAGTCGCCAGTCACTTGCCACTGCACTAATGTCGCCAGGCACAATATATTACGAATTTTAGCATCGCTACAGACTTTTAGGTGCCACTGAAGACGCATGTACAATAGTTTATATTATATACATCACACTACATATCGAGAGAAAGAAATAGACAGACAGAGAGAAAGAGCAGACAGACAGACCGAAAGAAAAAGAGAAATAGACAGACAGACAGACAGACAGCAAAGACATTCAACAACTGTTTTATCCCTTTTAGACAGAGAGACAGACAGAGAAAAAGACAGACTGACAAAAAGAAAAAAGAAAATAGAGGACAGACAGACAGAGAGAGAGAAACAGACAGACAGACAGAGAGAGATAGACAGACAGAGAGAGTGAGAGAAACAGACGGGACGACAGAGAGAGTGAGAGAAACAGACAGACAGACAGAGAGAGATAGACAGACAGACAGAGAGAGTGAGAGAAACAGACAGACAGACAGAGAGAGATAGACAGACAGACAGGGGAGAGTGAGGAGAAACAGACGACAGAGAGAGATAGACAGACAGACAGACAGAGAAAGCAACTCGAAAAACTCATGCCGTGCTCGCGCTCCCTCACAAGCGGCAGCCACCAAGATAGCCGACCCACAACAAATGGACGTCGACAATAGTTACAATTCGGACGATGACGACGTAGTTATCATCGAAGAAAACCACAATACCTAACGAGTGAGTACTATCATACACTCCCACACCTTTATAGCGCGTATTTAAACCCTTGTGTCACCTTTAATTAAGGGTCTATTAAGGGTTATGTAAGACGTGTTTGTAGCTCCATATTTCAGGGTGTTTTGTGGAGTTCTGGGGGAAATTTATAGGTTTTTTGTGGGATTTTGGTGACGGGGGTGGAAGGAAATTGTCCGAATTGACTTTTTGTGACGTTTTAAGGCGCAATTTTTTTCTTTGTGTTAATTTATTTTTTTGTTATTATTTTTTACACTAGACCAGAAGGGGTGGAGTCAGTTCGTACACAAGTTGTTTCGGTCAATTTCTACGGTAGCGTTTTCCCACATTCTCCCCTTCCCCCAAAAACACACAACACACACATACACACACATACACAACACACACACACACTAGGTATGTGCATATTTCTGATTTCACGCTTGACAACTTTGTCAACATTTCAGCTCAGCCCCGTTTTCTTTCATCGAAATTGGCAAAATTTAGCGCAAAAGTTGTGTTTTGAACCCCCTAAGAAATCAGTTTTTTGTGTGTTTTCCTGTGATTGCACAAGCTTTCACATGATTTGATGCCCTAGTACACACATTGACCCCTCAACTCGTTGCAGAAACAATTCTCGAAAATTCTCTGAACATTTCTGAAATCACGTACATTCCGCGAAAATGGAGATGTGTTTCGTGACAGGTCGCCAAAACGCTCGTCAATTTGCTGAAGGCGAGTGAAAAATCAATCTGAAACTAATAAATAAGTTTCTTAGTTATTGTCCGTTATATGTCGAATTTGATAAGTTTTTATCGAGTAGCAACAATTTTATTAGGCTATCTGTAATCGATGTCAATGCACTGTTTTTCATTTCGTTGTTCGTTCATTCTGTTTGTTTGTTTGGTAATTATGGAGGAGAGTTTCACGTTCGTTTTCAGAGACACCAATACTTTTTCTGGGCCTACAATAGGTGTTCGTTCTAATGGTGCTAGTTTTATTTTGCGCAAAAAAAAAAAAAAAAATGAAAAAAAAAATGGAAACCTAACCTAACCTTATGTTTTAATGAAACCTAACCTAACTTGAGTGTTCTTGGCTGAGTGTTCATTATGCCAAATTTTTATCGGTCACAATCATCCTATTGCTTTTATAAGACAAAAATATGCCCAAAAGGCGAACTTCTATTTGATGTAACTTTCTTATTTTAGATCCTAGGAGGGTCATCTTGGTGTCATTGGAAAGTTTTTTTTCAAGACCTTTCCACTGATACCTCTTGCAATAGCATTTAACATTTTTGATATTTTTTGCCACATAGCTACACACACACTACGGTACTACTCCTTACCGAAACCGAACGAAACCTGGTGGAAGGGTTGGGGGTGAGGTTAGGTTAGGACGTGCACAGATAACACAACATCGGTGTATTTGCATGCAATCAACGTCCATTTTATTCAGCCATATACATTCAGTACACGTGCCCACTTGTACCAGTGCAAGCTTACGGAATCCCCATTCACCAGAGGGCGTTACCTGCTCAGTTTCACAATGGCGGCTATGGACGAAACCGGCTGGCCCCGGGAGAAGCAGATATAAATGGCCGGTTTTGACCCCTTAACGACCAGGTATTGATCTGAAATTTTGCCAAGGGCATGTTGAGATACCCTGCATACCCCCGCCACCTTCAGAACCAAACACAACCTTGTTTGAGCCCTGGTTTAGGGTCGGGTTAGTGTACAATTCGGTCGTTTCGATAAAAAAGGACCCCCCCACAACATACTCCGAAAACTACTCGTACGACGGGTACTCCGTGGTGTAGGGGTAAGCACGCTGGGTTCACAACCGAGAAGTCCCGGGTTCGATCCCGGGCGGAGCGGAACAGTGGGCTGTTTCCTTAAAAACCTGACCCCCTTTTCCACCCAGCAGTGAATGGGTACCGGGTGTTAGCGGGGTTTGTGACCCGCCTCCGGGTTGGTGGCTTCCCCAACACTAACCACTAATGGGATGGCACTAATGGCACCCACCCTTCTTCCTTCCTTTCTTCCTTCCTTCCTTCTATCTTTTCTATATTTCTTTTGCTCCAGCAAGAAATTCTTGCTGGTCGGGCAAGCATCTTCTTAGGATGATTGAACAGCAAGCAATTTTTTTTCTCTTGCAAGAGAAATTTCTTTTGCTCCCCGCAGAAAAGCCTTTATTCATGTACTCTGCAGGGCTATAGTTGCCTAACAAGCTATTAAAAAAACTTGTTTTTCCTTAACAGGAACTAGCACGTGTAGTTCTCACGGCCTCTTGTAGCTTCCTTATTTTCTTATTTCTTATGTTTTTACTTATGGCAACTCAGAAGCGTAATCTGAGTAGCTCTGGGCCGGCCCGCCACTCATAGCTTTTTGGCCACTTGAGAGTATCTCAAAAAAAATTCTTGCCACTCAGAGCAACTCAAAGTGCTCAGAGTGGCTAAGAGTAGCAAAGATTTTTTAAAAACCCACCACCCCTGATCTAAAACAAACTACACAGACGCTTTTGAAATCAAGTGCTTTTCATTTTCAACGGAAATGGTTTCAGGAAATATTTTTTCTATGATTATATTAGTTATTTTTTAAGTGAAAATGTGATGTCCGTGGCAAATGAGCCCTTATGGACAGGTGGGCTGGAGGGAAGCGGTCACTTGTCTGTATCCCATGGCAGGGATTGACCTCTGCCCCCCCCCCCCCCCCTCTTTCTTTATGTGTATGTATGATTTAATGGAAAGTATTTACTGAAAAGTTTTGTTTTGATTATGCACTGTATGTACACATTCCTGAGCAAATTTAAATTTGGAATAGAAGAATATTCATGTTTCATATTCTGTCCTTGCCTGTTTATTGAGAGAGAGAGAGAGAGCCAGCCCCTCTCTCTCACTCCCCCATTATCTGCCCCTTTACCCATTATTGGTTGTGCTGATGTGCAAGGCTTAGCTACACTTCCCTGCATTGAAGGTCATAGCCACTCACCGCTCCACTCCCCCACCCTGTAGAGTGGTGGCGTGGGCTCCTGTGCTGGCCTTACTCCTTGGCTGCAAACACTGGCTGGATGTTGGCTGGAGGGTGAAGCGGGAAGCACCCTTCAAGGAAGCACTTGCCTGCTTGTGTGCTGACGGCCACCAATGTTACAGGTGCTGAGGTGAAGAGTCCAGGCCGGCACCCACGCCGGGGACTCCTCCCGGCTTCCCTTGTATTAGGGAACGCTTCACCGGGCCTCCACCGGGGTTCCTGTAGGACCAGCTGACGCCTCCCACCACAGGGGTGCTGGCAAAGTAGTGCTGCAATGGAGGGCGTGAGGACCTACACTTGTGATAACTGTGGCAAAGTGTGCTCCAGCAAGGCTGGCATTACTGCACACACCTCACCCATACACGCAAGACAGGGCTGAAGTGTGACCACTGTGGCAAAGTGTTCCTCGTAAGGATGCTTTTAGGAGCCACATGGTCACCCACACTGGTGAGAGAAACTTTGAGTGCCAGGAGTGTGGGAAAAAACATTTACCTGCCAAAAGCAGTTTTAAAACCACACACATGGTCTCCCACACTGGTGAGAGAAACTTTGAGTGTCTGGAGTGTAGGAAAACATTTACCCACAAGAGCAGTTTTAAAACACACACATGCTCACCACACTGGTGAGAAAAACTTTGGGGTGTCAGGAGTGTAGGAAGACATTTACCCTCAAGAGCCGTCTTAAACACACATATGCCACCCACACTGGTGAGAGAAACTTTGAGTGCCAGGAGTGTAGGAAAACATTACCCTCAAGAGCCATTTTAAAACACACACATGCTCACCCCCCACTGGTGAGAGAACCTTTGAGTGGTCAGGAGTTGTAGGAAAACATTTACCCACAAAAGCATTCTTAACACACACATGGTCACCCACCACTGGTGAGAGAAATTTTGAGTGTCAGGAGTGTAGGAAAACATTTCCCCGCAAGAGCAGTCTTAACAAAACATATGCTCACCCACACGGTGAGAGAAACTTTGAGTGTCAGGAGTGTAGGAAGACATTTCCCCGCAAGAGCAGTCTAACACACATATGCTCACCCACACTGGTGAGAGAAAACTTTGGGGTGTCAGGAGTGTAGGAAGACATTTACCCTCAAGAGCCGTCTTAACAGCCATATTCTCACCCACACTGGTGGGGAGAAACTTTGAGGTCAGGATTGTAGGAAAACATTTGCCCTCAAGAGCAGGTCTTAACACACACATGCTCACCCACACTGGTGAGAGGAAAGTACAAGTGTGATATTTGCGGCAAGTGTTTTCCTAGCAAGGGTCGTGTTGCCAGGCATACCAGACACACCTGGAGGAGGGAGTGGCTGGTGTGGGTTGTGCTGTGGTGGTGGGTGAGGGGCTTGCCAGGCATATACAACGCCACTGTGAGGTGTTGTTTAAGAATATCAATAAAGCCACTTCATGAATAATTGTGTTCAATGTTTTATTTCACAGATTACAGAGGGAAAAAATGAGAGAGAGAGAGAGAGAGAGAGAGGGGAGAGAGAGAGGGAGAGAGAGAGAGAGAGAGAGAGAGAGAGAGAGAGAAGAGAGAGAGAGAGAGGAGAGAGAGAGAGAGAGAGGAAGAGAGAGAGAGAGAGAGAGAGAGAGAGAGAGAGAGAGAGAGAGAGAGAGGAGGAGAGAGAGAGAGGGGAGAGAGAGAGAGGGGAGAAGAGAGAGAGAGGGGAGAGAGAGGAGAGAGAGAGATGAGAGAGGAGAGAGAGAGAGAGAGGAGAGAGAGAGAGAGAAGAGAGAGAGAGAGAGAGAGAGAGAGAGAGGAGAGGTGATAATAGGTTCTTGCATCGCCCAAAGAACAGACGTAGAAAAGAAAAAACAATATTTTTATCATTATTTCTCTTCCTCCTCCTCCTCTTCTTCATTGGCACTTCTTCCTCTTCCTCCAGAAAGTAATATTAGTAATGAAAGAATTAATAAAACATTTTTCTAATCAGTATGATTACAGTAAAAGCCTTATAACTCGGCACTGTAAACTCGGAATTTGATTTTAACTCGCATGGCAAAGAACAAGGGTTTTTCTTTCTTTTCTTTTCTTGCTTTCTTTTTTAATTTTTTTTTTTTTTATTTTTTTATTTTTTATTACACCTATGCCTATAGCAGTGTAGGCAGTGAGCTCCATGGGTGGGATGGTAGGCCCTGGAGGCTCAGTCGAGGGCTGTGATGGTTGGCCCTCGCCCGTGGTGGCGCAGGCAGGATTCTTAATAATAGTGACGCCTGTGAGTAGAGGCTCATGCCGCCCCCCTGTGTCCTCCCATGCCTCGCAGTCGAAGGTAGAGTTAATGGACAGGGCATAGTGTTGCAGTAATTAAGTGCTCAAGTGATGTAAAATTAAGTTGTACAGGTACAGTACTGTATACAATACAGTGTACTCTACAGTACTGTATACAATACAGTACAGAGTTGTGATTATAAAGTGATTAAAGTGATACCAGTGTAAAATGCGACTGAGTCCCCTAACATCTTCTACAGTTACAACAAGGGTCCCCTCTCCTTGGATTACAGGCCTGCTGCTACCCCTCATTGGTAAGTGTTGTTTTTATGCTTTTACAGTACTGTATTTTTTTTTTTTTTTTTTTATAACCTATATCAGAGGAGGGGCATTGCATAACTCGGCACATTGAATAAAATCGGCAAGGGCCAGAGCCCCTATCGTGCCCAGTTATAAGGCTTACTGTATTATTGTTTATATTTTTGCCCCTACAAGTTTGTTTATATTTTTATGCTTTAAATGATAAAAAAATCAAGAAAGTAAGAGAGAGAGAGAGAGAGAGAAAATTCAGGCAGATTTAAAACGACCACATAAGCAAAGTATGTACCGCTTATACCGTGCGGTTTCCTCGCCGTAGCTCTCACTCGCGTACCTCTCGTTCCACGTGTGACCTGCCTACCTTCAAGAAGCCTTTTCCCTACCCTACCCTACCTTACCCCCATCCTACCTTACCCTACCCTTATAGAAACAAGAAGACCCTTCCTTCAAATTTAGCTGCCCCTTAAATTCTTCGGATATAACAGAGTATCGCATATATCGGATCACCCTCCTCCTGATTGTCCGTTATAGCGAGGGTTTACTGTGCAGTGTCAGTGTCATTTTGTGTCTTCATCTGTGTCATATTAGGGCTATAAATGAACAAATTACAAAAATAAAAACTGAGTGGCGACCCCACTATACCTACTACAGTAAAGTCGCCAGCTAGTATTTAACCCAACAGTTTAGTCGCCACTCTGGGGAATTCAGGGAAAAATTTGAGGTAAAGTAAAAACAAGTCTATATATATTAGCTGCGGAAAATGCTTGGATATATAAAAAATTTCCCCTGCCAACGTGAAAATAAATTCTATTCAAGTTGAAAGATCTGGCAAGTCTGTGTCCTGCCCCCCGAAAGGCTACTGTTTACTGTCTGTTTATCGCGCGAAGAAAAACGTGAGAAGCAAAATGCGCAAAAAGTTATATTGCAGATACAAAGCATAAAACCGCTGAAAACAGAGTTTGATTATACAGTCATGATATAAACTACTGTGTAACATCTTCAGTGGGACATAAAAATCAGTAGTGATGCTATCATTCGTAATATTTGGCGCCTGGCGACTTCACTGTAGGTGGCGACTTCACTGTTATCTACGGTACCTAAGGCTTTCATATTTTCTCCCTAATTTCACTCATTTTCTGTTTCACTTTCACTCATTTTCTCACTTTCTTTAAATTTTCTCACTATTTTCACTCATTTTCTTTCACTTCTCACTCACTATCTTTTTTCTTCATATCGAAGAAATGAAAGAAATGATCAAGATTATCAATTATTTTATTAATTATTATTAGGTTATTATTATTATTATTATTATTATTATTATTATTATTATTATTATTATTCTATTAAATTATTAATTATCATTTGTCTTTATTGTGTCTCGTCTTGTCTATTAATTTTTCACTGTATTTTTAACATTATTATTTTATATCTTTATTTTACTTTATTTTTGTATTCTTTATTATATTCTTCTGTGTAAGATATTTCTTTATTATATTCTTCTGTGTAAGATATTTCTTTCTTTCTTCAGGTGATGTCACTATTAATGTCCTTGTATTGTATAAAGCCGGCCACACACACACCGGCGCGGCCTGTCCGGCCGACGAAAAGGGGCGTGGCTAGAGGCGGCCGGTGTGTGTGTGGGGGTGTTTTTCATCCGGCGGGGCCTGTCGCAGCGGCCGGATGAAAATCAGTCGGCGCTTGAAAATTCCGTCCGGCGCGGCCTGCCGCCTGCGTGTGTGTGGGTGCCTTCCGGCGCGGCCCGCCCCTCGCTCGGCCAGATAATGACTAATTGTACCAGTTATAATTGTATTTATGATAATATAGGTATTATATATGACGTATTATATATAGGATGACGTATTATATATAGGTATTATATATGGCTGCACATGCAGCCATCACCAGCAAGTCATTTTCGGACAGCGGATTCATGTTGTCACCACGGTGGTCCGACGTGTACTGTTACTACTGTATATTTTCATGAGGCGGCTGGTGTGTGTGTGGGTCTCGTCCGGTGAACGATGCTCCGCCACTTTTTGTCGGCCGGACAGGCCGCGCCGGTGTGTGTGTAGCCGGCTTTACAGGCGATAGACCAGTAGTTAGAGTTATACTTTAGTTACTAATTACCTGTAGTTGTACCGCTATTTTCAAACACTTATTTTTGCACTCATCTGGAAAAGCAAAGAAAAGATATTATTATAATTTATCTTCATTTATCGATCACAGCAAAAAATAAAAGCAAAAATAATAATAATATATGAATAAGCATGAATGTAATGTGATGAAAATACACCAATAGTCACTACCTACGTTAGTCAGTTTAGAAATATAATTAATAGCAATATATATATATATATATATATATATATATATATATATATATATAATATATATATATATATATATATATATATATATATATATATATATATATATATATATATATATATATATATATATATATATATATGAAATCAATCAATATCATCACTAATGAATAATAAAAATGGCATCAATATAATCTAAAATCATAAAAATAAACAAATAAGTACCGAAATAACAACCAACTTCAAACTTTTCATTAAATGTCCACAAGGTCATTAAATTCTTCCGTATAAACCATTGAATTAACCATTATTTAATGCCTCTAATCACTCCCTAACTCTCTCTTTACCTGATAGCCTTGTATTTACCTTCATTAAAGCCCTAGTGTCACGCTCACACTCGGAAATAAGAGGCAATGTTAAACTTTTCATTAAATGTTCACTAAATAACCTCAATTTTCACTTTTTTAAATACTTTTTTAAATAAGACTGAAATACTTTTTTTAACTACTTTTTTTAAATAGACTTTTTTAAATAATTTTCTTTTTTGAAATACTTTTTTTCTAATAGACTTTTTTGAAATACTTTTTTGAAATAGACTTCTGAAAAAATAGACTTTTTTGAAATAGACTTTTTGGAATACTTTTTTGAAATAGACTTCTGAAAAAATACTTTTTTTTAAATACTTTTTTTAAATAGACTTTTTGAAATAGACTTTTTCACTCAAAAGTTTATTTCATCCTTCCGTATAAGCCACGGGTAGGGAACGTCCACCCCGCAAAATCATTTTGCCCTGCCAAGGCAACCACAGACGAGACTCGAAATCCAATAAATCTACCCTAGATAACACTTTAGTCGTCAGTCACTTGCCACTGCACTAATGTCGCCAGGCACAATATATTACGAATTTTAGCATCACTACAGACTTGTACCCCTTATTCTCTTTACCTTGGTAGAACATAAGAAAATAAGGAAGCTACAAGAGGCCGTGAGACCTACACGTGGTAATTCCTGTTACACTACCTACATCCACCTTTCATCCCCATCCATTAAGCTGTCTAGCCTCTTTTTAAAACTACCACGTGGAGGTCTCGCGGCCTCTTGTAGCTCCCTTATCTTTTTATGCTCTTATGCTCCTATGAAGCTAATGGATTGACACTGACTTGGGAGGCGTAGTATAGGCGGTGATCTGATACCGTAGATAACACTATAGTCGCCAGTCACTTGCCACTGCACTAATGTCGCCAGGCACAATATATTACGAATTTTAGCATCACTACAGACTTTTAGGTGCCACTGAAGACGCATGTACAATAGTTTATATTATATACATCACACTACATATCGAGAGAAAGAAATAGACAGACAGAGAGAAAGAGCAGACAGACAGACCGAAAGAAAAAGAGAAATAGAGACAGACAGCAAAGACATTCAACAACTGTTTTATGCCTTTGGACAGAGAGACAGACAGAGAGAAGACAGACTGACAAAAAGAAAAAGAAATAGACAGACAGACAGAAAGAGTGAGAGAAACAGACAGACAGACAGAGAGAGATAGACATAGCGTATCTCTATAAAGAGGGTAACGCCATTCATAGGCCCCATGTTAAACGCTACTGCCTCTTCGTTCACCCAAGACCCGGGGAAGTTCTCAAGACATGACCCCGCAGTATATCATGTTATACATGTATGAAGGATAGACTTATCTTCGGAAATGCTTGTTCTATAAGATTATCACATAAAACACAGTAAAACACATTAAATAAAGGTCATTCTGAGTGAAGAAATATGATGAACTTAACATTCACTTAAAACTCGTCGTCATGTATAACTTTGTGGGACAGCTTATAAGATGGCAGATATCAATAGAAGCAGAATTAAATTAGCTTTCCATTAATATATTTCGTTTTCTGATACATACAGTAGAACCATGCATAAAGTAGCGTTAACTACATAAATTACGGTGGCGGCCCCGCTCTCTCTCATCTCTCTCTCTCTCTCTCTCTCTCTCTCTCTCCGTGAAAGAGAGAGAGAGAGATATGCATGAGAGAGAGAGAGACCAAAAAACTTTTCTACTTATATATATATATATATATATAATATATATATATATATATATATATATATATATATATATATATATATATATATATATATATATATATATATATATATTATATTTATTTATTTATTTATTTATTTATTTATTTATTTATTTATTTATTTATTATTTATTTATTATTTATTTATTTATTTATTTATTTATTTATTATTTATATATATATATATATATATATATATATATATATATATATATATATATATATATATATATATATATATATTTATTTATTTATTTTTATTTATTTATTCATATATATATATATATATATATATATATATAATATATATATATATATATATATATATATTATATATATAGGTATATATATATATATATATATATATATATATATATATATATATATATATATATATATATATATATATATATATAAAGTAGAAAAAGTATTTTGGTAACTCACTCTCTCTCTCTCTCATATCTCTCTCTCACTCATATCCCTCTTTCACTCATATATCTCTCTCTCTTTTACGGAGAGAGAGAGAGAGAGAGAGGAAAAGAGAGAGAGAGAGAGAGAGAGAGCGGGGCCGCCACGGTAATTAGAGAGAACTGCAACTCGAGAAAGGCCAGTGGTCGCTGGCAGTTTTAACTCAAAGGTTGGTCTACTGTGTTTTGGCTCCGCGACTAATATTTTTCATAAATTAATTTCGCGATAAATATTGATGCACCGCATCTGAATACCAAAAAATATAGTTCTTCTGTTGTTCTACTAATTATATGGATGACATGCATTACGATGGAACGTTCTATAATAGCAATTTAATGCAAATTACTCGCCTCGAGTAGCAAAGCTTAATATATTTTTTACATGTATATTGTGGCATGTAAAATTTGGGCGATGTTCACACTGTTTTCTAAGACAGTACTGCTGCGTCTGGCAAACGCTTGTCAAAATACAATAAGCAATGCCTTGGAAAAACGAAGAATAAAGAATGCCGAAATCGGCTTGTTGCTGCGACAATGTAGGTTATAATTGTGGAGGCGACGTGCCGCGGCGGGGAGTGGTGGGCGGGGAGATTGTGGCGGGGAGATTGAATCAAAACATTGCCACTTCACGCGTCGACTCATTGCACTTCTAGGCTTTCTATCTGATTGATACACAATAATAACAGGAAAATATGACTGCCTAGGTATAGATAACTTCTAAACATTCGTTATTGACTATATAATATCATAGAGTAGCATTTACCTCGCCTCCTCAACTATAACCTACTTGGTTATTTGGTTATATACAATGTTTTACAGAATCAGGCTTCTATACAATATACATATAGAAGAAAATCGTTCTTATATTATACTTGTGTGTTTTAAGTACAGTGGAATAAGCCCATATTTTTCTTTCAAGTTGACCAACTTTTCACCAAATTGTGAGTTAAAACTACCAGCGACCACTGGCATTTCGGAGTTGCAGTTCTCTCTAATTTATGTGGTTAACGCTACTTTATGCATGGTTCTACTGTATGTATCAGAAAACGAAATCTATCAATGGAAAGCTAATTTAATTCTGCTTCTATTGATATCTGCCATCTTATAAGCTGTCCCACAAAGTTATACATGACGACGAGTTTTTAAGTTCATCATATTTCTTCAGTCTCAGAATGACCTTTATTTAATGTGTTTTACTATGTTTTATGTGATAATTTTATAGAACAAGCATTTCCGAAGATAACAGTCTATCCTTTATACATGTATAACATGATATACTGCGGGGTCATGCCTTGAGAACTTCCCCGGGTCTTGGGTGAACGAAGAGGCCTTGGCACCAAGATGGCGCCCACAAATCGAGTTGTCGCTACTCTATATATTAAGGTACTCTAGATCATGGGTTTTCAACCTGGGGTACGCGTACCCCAGGGGGTACGTAAGGGGTCTGTCAGGGGGTACGCCCTTCTCCACGGGACGTTAGTGGGTACGGCCTGATACGTGCTTCAGGCCGTGTGAGCAGTGTTGCCACTCAAAAATTTCATAATTCCCAAGACTAACCCCTGAAAATCATAAGATGGGCCAAAATATCCCAAGGTTTACAATAAATGTAAAATAACACTAAGAATCTTGAATAAAGTGTACATTTCACCTAGAAATTGAAGTAGTATTGGAGAAATCATGTTAAATTTACAAAGAAAGAAGAAAAAAAAGAGGCAGTTATGATAAGAACTGCGCAACATTTCGGTCTGGTATGAAGGTAGAGATTTATGGCATGGGGAAGGCCATGGGGGGCAGTGGGAGGGGTAGGCGCTTTAATCGGCCAAGGGAAGGGATAGGGATTGGATGGACAAATGGAATGACAAATAAGGGAGTGGAGGGGTAATGAGTGGGCTGTGGGAGCGGATGGAGCGAGAGAGGGGCTTTTTGGGGGAAGGAGTAGGGATTGGTTGTGCAACACGAGGTGGGAGGTAAGGGATAAGAGCAGTAAGGGAGGGGATGTGGGAGTGGATGGACGGAGGAGGGGCCTTAAAATCCCAAGATATCTAGCTATTTTCAATAAAACTCCCAAGATCCCAAGACGGCATCCAGAATCCCAAGATCTTGGGAAAAATCCCATGGAGTGGCAACCCTGCGTGTGAGTGTGACTGACCACCCGCTGACTTGTACGAGTATTGGACAGGGATAGAGACGCAAACTGTTGTCAGGTACACGCCACCACTCTCCAGTCGGGAACTGTTGCTGGCTGGGCCAGGTTGGTCTCTCTGTGGCTACTTTTTTACTGAAACATTACATAGGCCTATAGGGAATGTTCTGTCGATTTCAGTAACACTGCTATCGCAAAAAGTTTGGCATTACTAAGGATAAAACTGATGTGTCCCAGACTCGTTACAAAAGTTTGATTAAATAGAACACTACTGTTTTTTGTATGTGCGAAGTGGTGCTGTGTGACGGCAGCGATACATGGTGTAAAATAATCTTGTATAGTGTGGCATGACGTGGTTCGGTGTGATGTGAGTTGTGATGTGGCTAGGTTTGTGATGTGTGGTGCGGTGTGGAGTATGGTGTGACGTGGTGAGATGTGTGGCGTGGTGTGGCAGGTGTAAGGTGGGGAATGGTATGTTAATGTGTGTTGTTATGTATCGTAATTTTTTGTTTGAAGTTAGCTAAAGGAAAAAATAGACTAATATTCGTGTCTGTATGCACGTTTATGTCGTCTGGTTGGGTGTGTCATGAGTATGTGCGCATTTTTATACTATAAGTTTAGATTATTATCATATTGCATACGAAACAATGCAACACTTCGTTTTAATTGTGTGTGTATGTGTGTGTGTTTGTGTGGTGATGGCACGTGCTTGCTGACGAGGGTGTGACAGCGTGGCCACCGAGATGATAAGGCCTGGTGGATCGCCCGTGACGTCACACCATAAGGATACAACCCGCTCCGCTCCCCGTACAAGTTTACCTACCTAATATAATGTTTATCAGTATAAAAGATATACTGTTATCTTCGGAAATGTTTGTTCTATAATATTATCAAATAAAAAACCGTAAAACACACAAAGAAAATGCCATTATGGGACTTTCAAGAAATATGCATTAACTTAAACTCTTCGCCATTTAATATTTTGCTCGCAAACATTTTACATGAAGAATATCAATAGAAGCGGAGTTTAATTAGCTTTCCATTGATATATTTCGTTTAGTGATAAATGAATTAGCGGCATGCATAAATTAGCGTTAACTAAATATAAAAAATCATGAAATCGGGTAATTTCCTACCTAATATATGTTTATCAGTATAAAATATATACTGTTATCTTAGAAAATGTTTTTTCTATAATATTATCAAATAAAAAACCGTAAAACACACTAAAGAAATGCTATTATGAGACTCAAGAAATATGCATGAACTTAAACTTTTCGCCATTTAATATTTTGTGAAAAACTTTTTACATGGAGAATAACAATAGAAGCTGGAATTTATTTAGCTTTCCATTGATATATTTCCTTTTCTGATAAATGAATTAGAACCATGCATAAATTAGCGTTAACTAAATAAATAACATCATGAAATCGGGTAAATTACCCGATTTCATGATGTTATTTATTTAGTAAACGCTAATTAATGCATGGTTCTAATTCATTTATCAGAAAAGGAAATATATCAATGAAAAGCTAATTAAATTCCGCTTCTATTGATATTCTCCGTGTAAAAAGTTTTTTCACAAAATATTAAATGGCGAAAAGTTTAAGTTCATGCATATTTCTTGAAAGTCTCATAATAGCATTTCTTTAGTGTGTTTTACGGTTTTTTATTTAATAATTGTAGGATATACTGTATGGTGAGCGCTGGCATCCCTACATAGGGGAGCAGCGTCAGTTAGACTCGGGCTCGCTAAGCACGGAGACGTGCTGCTCTGTACGCTTCAATAAAGATAGACTACGGCTTCCTGTGTGTGTCTCTCATCTAGACACCCCTTGATCATGGCGCATAGGAGTAGGATACCGTTCCCACAGCGCCCTGGTCTAACTCCTCTGCGAAGCCGCCCAAGCCCTGCAAGCCGACTGTCCTCGTCCCTCGTCACCCAGGCTCAGTCAACTCTCTGGCACAACAAGAAACCATCGCATCACTGCAAGCCAGCCTGGCGTCGTTGTCTGCCGCTGGCCAGCGTCCCTCAGGAAGGACTCCTGCCGGGGCCACGCCGGAGAAATGTGAGCTGGAAATGTCTTCGGCAGGCTTTAGAACGTGGCGGCGGTCGGTGGAGGCATGGCTGTCCCTCTCAAGATGGCCGGATCAAGAAGCCGTGCTCCACATTCGCCTGTTGTGTGTTGCTGACTGCAGCGGGCCCTGGACGTCAAGTTCACCACAGGTCAGTGGCAGGCCATGCCTACGAAGGGCGCTCTGGACGCCATCGGGAAGATCGTGTTGCGTGCATCGAATCAGGCAGCGCGCTGGTCTGACTTCTTCAGTGTTTGTCAGGCCATCGGTGAGCCTGTCAGTGCTTTCTTTGTGCGGTGTGCCCAGCGCGCCATGGATTGTGAGTTCCAGTGTCCCCAATGCGAGTGTAACCTCTCAGAGTATATGCTCTTGCGTAAGGTGATGGTAGGTCTAGGTGACTCAGCCCTGAAACAGGAAGTGTTTCGACAGTGCCATACATTTGATGATGTGGAGAGCCTTAGGGCCTTCTGTGTTTCGTTTGAGGCGGCCCGGCGGGACGCTACCTCCATGCACGGCGGGAAAAATTCGCGCGAATGTGAGATGGCGGGCGCTGACGTCACGCCTGATGATGTCAGCGATGATGACTTCGCCTCCCGCCAGCTTGTGGTTGCCGCTTCGCGCCACAATTCCACATACACCCACAAGTCGTGTCGCTGGTGTGGGTATAAGCATGCTCCCGATAGAGCGTCCTGCCCCGCTCAGCATGCCACCTGTGATGCATGCGGGAAGCCTGGGCACTTCAAGAGGAGGTGCAAGAGCTACAGGAAGCGGGAGGTTGGCAAGGCTGTAAACAGTGTGACGGTCGGCGCCGCAGGTATCGCCCCAGAGCCACTTCTGCAGGTGCAGTTAGCACCGCAGGTGGGTGGTCAGACGTGTACCACCACAGCGGTGGCCGACACGGGAGCCCAGGTGTGTGTGGCTGGCCCAGCCCTTATAGCATCGCTCGGTCTCCGGCCTGCGCTGTTACAGCGTCGGGCTGGCCTCAGAGACCTGGCCAAGATACCGCTGGCATGCCTTGGAGCGGCGCCCTGCCACATCAGCCTCCCAGGGCGCTCAACACTGCAGGAGGTGCACTTTGTCAAGTCCGTGGAGCGCCTTTATCTCTCGTGCACCGCCTGTAAGGAGTTGGGGCTGGTACACAGCGACTTCCCACACACACCGCCGACCGTTGCTGCTGCGGAGATAACCGAAGATGTTCCCGGCAGCCCCCCGGCCAGACCTCCCTCGCTGCCGCTGCCGCCGCTGGAGGAGAACGTTCCGCGGCTAGAGGAATGGTTGCTGAGGCAGTTCTCGTCGACAACATTCAACACTGACAGGAACCCACTACCTGTCATGGAAGGCGCGCCGCATCACATCCACCTACTGGAGGGCGCGCAGTCCCACGTCTGCCACACCCCTGCTTCGGTCCCCAAGCATTGGAGGGCTGAGGTTAAGCAGCAGCTCGACGATGATGTTAAAAGAGGCGTGATTCGCCCAGTCTCCGCGGGTGAGGCCACGGAGTGGTGTGCGCGCATGGTGGTGGTGGCGAAAAAGTCAGGCAAGCCGCGCAGGACTGTAGACTTCCAGAAGCTAAATGCGTGGTGCCGCCGTGAAACACACCACACGCCGGCGCCCTTCGACATGGTGTCCGACATCCCCCCACACTCCTACAAGACGGTGATGGACGCTCACTGGGGATTCCACCAAGTCGAGCTTGATGAAGAAAGCAGGCACCTGACAACCTTCATTACCCCGTGGGGTCGTTATCAGTACTGTAGAACACCCATGGGGCATTGCTCGGCAACAGATGCACAGAGTTGGAGCCAGCAGTCACCGCCTACCGGAGCTCCTGGCTGGGATAACAAGCCAACCCCCATGGCAGCGGGCCGGGCAGCCCCCTCATGGCCACTCTTCCCCCTCCTCCCCGACGCGTAGCAGCCTGCTGCGCCCCCCCCACACGGAGAGTGTATCCTGCTGAGTGCCCCGCACTCCTCGTCAGGATGGACAAGCCAGACCTCGTGCCGCACGCCAGCAGCACGGACACTCCTCTCTTCCGGGAACGGCGAGTGTGGCCATGCCCCTCGCCTCCCGTCTTTTTGCCCGCAGCCTAGCGCCGCCGCGCTGCCGCACTAGGCTGCCACCGATCAACGCACTCCACCTCTGCGACATCAAAGCATCTCTCTGACGGGCTCAAGCTAGCCCGTGGTCCTCCCCTGCTGGAGGCCCGATAGACAAACAACAAAAAAAAACCAGATGCATACACGAAGAGATTCGATGACGCCACCAAGGATTTCTCCCGGAAGCACAAATGTATTGACGACACCCTGCTCTATGATACCTGCATCGAGGAGGCGTTCTGGCACACGTTTGACTTCCTTGAGCTGTGCGCCAGGAAGGGCATCACTCTCAAGCCAGAGAAGTTTCAGTTCTGCCGTCGCGAGGCCGAGTTCGTTGGCTTCCACCTCGACTGGGTCACCTACAGGCCTGCAGATGATCGTCTAGCTGCCATAAAGAGCTTCTCCATGCCAGAACACCCCTCCATCACTGACGTGAGATCTTGGTACGGATTCGTGAACCAGCTGGCTCTTCAACAGCTTTAGGGAGCGTCGCAATCCTAAGAAACCCGGCAAGAAATTTCTGGGAGAAGTGCGGAGGAAGTCGAGCAGGCGAAGGCCACAAATTCATTTGGGAAACGGTTTATATCATGACCAGGCACTTTTATTCTGATGGTTTTGTCATTCAGAATGCCTTTCATCGGGACGTACCATTCGCCCAAGACCGGCTGGCGCCTGCACTTGTCAGTGTCATAACCGCTGGGGAAGGGTACCACTGTGGAAGGCAAGCCTGCGGGGTTGGTTTTCCGCCAAGGCTGCATTTGTTGGGGCAAACGACCCTGGTGACTGACAGCCCTGTTAGCTTGGTGATGGCATCAGGGTATGGGAAAGCGGCTCTTGCCTGAAGGAGAGACGCCTCAGCCGCTCAATGCTACTGGGTAGAAGAATGTGCAAAGCCGTTTCCTTTCGAGTCCCTGCTAAAGCGGCCACCGGGGACAAGAGGGGGAAGAGGCAAGGGGGGAATCAGGAAATGCCAGCACTCCCCCTACTTTAACGAGTTCTCACCCTGGATGAGGGAGTGGTCCTCAGGCATCACAGCAGGACCCGGATACCAGTTTTGGTGGCTAAAGTGCTGGCAAGCGACTGGCATCCCACAGAGCGAGGAGATTGAATGCCTGCGGCCATTCTACGGTGTCAGGGATAGATTGTCGGTGTCACGTGGCTTGGTGACCTACGGATATGACCAAAGGGCCCCGTTTCGTTTGGTTATCCCTGAGGAGCTGCGCCATCAAGTGGCAGCAAACCTGCATGCAAGCCCCCAAGGCCCGGATTTCCATGCTCAGAAGGGCCAGGAGGGCGGTGTACTGGCCAGGCCCCGGAAGGGGATTGGGGAGCACCACCGGTCCTCCTGCGACACCTGTAACGCCTACGCACCATCACAGCCACCTGAGCCGTGTCCCCACGCCAGCACCTGAGTATCCCTTCCAGCAGACAGTGGTGGACGTCTTCAGCTGGACGGGTGCTCATACTTGGCTTTTGCGACAGGCTAAAATGGCTGGCTTGAGGTAGCGCAGCCGCCAGTGGTGCAACCTCGAACAAGATTGTGAGGCAGCTGAGGCTCTACTTTGCGAGATGGGGCGCGCCCGAGCAAATATCGACGGATGGCGGAACTAATCTAGTGAGTGAAGAAATGACTGCCTTCTTCGAGAGATGGGGCGTAACTGTGCGCCTCTCCTCTGCTCACTACCCGCAGAGTAACGGGCGGGCAGAAGCTGCAGTGAATCTGCGAAGAGAGTGCTGCGGGGTAACATAGGAGCGAGCGGAAGCCTCTACAGTGACAAAGTTGCTCTCGCTCTGTTGCAGTACCTAAATACTCCCCTCCGTGACATTGATAAGTCCCCGGCGCAGCTGGCAACGGGCCGTCAGCTACGTGATGGTGTTCCTGCCATCTCGCAAAACTTCAGGGTGGACGAACATTGGGGCGCACACTGCGTGAACGAGAGCGGCAGGTAGCCAGACACAACAGTGCGGTGAAGGATCACGCAAGTGGGCATTTTCGCTCCACCATCACCCCTGGTAGCGGTGTGCTGGTGCAGAATCAAGCTAATAAGACCTGGGACAGGTCAGGTATTGTTGTAGAGGCGAGAGACAACAGGCAATACCTAATAAAGCTTGATGGAAGTGGCAGGCTGTCGCTACGTACGCGCAAGCACCTCAAGCCGCTGCTACGCCCACATTCCAGCCCAACAGTACCTCCAAGGTCGCGGGTGCTGCCACTATCACCGCAGGATCACATGCCGCTGCAAACTCCATCCGGCATCTCGCTGATACACACTCCCGCGCCCAGCCGCCCTCGCCGCTGTGTGGCTAGGCCTGGATGGTTAAATGACTATGTTGAGTGAAGGTGGTTTAGTGTTAAGTATGAGGACATGTTGTGTGTTATGTTAAGTTACTAGCACTGCGGGCAAAGCTGTGTTTTACTATGTTGATGTACAAGAATGAGAGGACGTGTACTAGCCCGTCAGTACCTATCTAGCATAGGCACCTGCGTTATATTTTACTTTTGTAACGGGCCATCATGTTTTCTTTGTGGTTTTGTTACACTGATTATTCATTGCCATTGTCATGCCCCTGTATAATCTCCGGGGAGGGGAAGTTGTAGGATATACTGTATGGTGAGCGCTGGCATCCCTACATAGGGGAGCAGCGTCAGTTAGACTCGGGTTCGCTAAGCACGGAGACGTGCTGCTCTGTACGCTCCAATAAATATAGACTACGGCTTCCTGTATGTGTCTCTCATCTAGACACCCCTTGATCAATATTATTATAGAACAAACATTTCCGAAGATAACGGTATATATT
The DNA here is from genome assembly GCA_016584305.1 of Chionoecetes opilio. NCBI lineage: Eukaryota > Metazoa > Arthropoda > Malacostraca > Decapoda > Majidae > Chionoecetes > Chionoecetes opilio. The sequence goes on along the minus strand of JACEEZ010019097.1, from coordinate 511,748 downwards.
TTATACTGATAAACATATATTAGGTAGGAAATGGACCCATTTACTCTACTTGAGGTAAGGATTGATTTGACATCTTCAAGCCTCATATAGTTGGGCAGTGATGTTGATTTTTCTATGTGAACAGTATTTTTGATGATACAGCCAATTTAAGTGCAGGAAAATGTATACGCTCTAAAACGACTGGCGCCATGTTGTGACGTCATAAGCATAAACAACAGAGCAAAACAGCTGTCAAGCGGCCGCTACTATTATGTACTACCTACTAATACACCAACTTGCATTACCCCTACTACCGCAAGATGACCAGTAATCCTCCTTCAAGTGATGTAGTAGGTATTCACTGTGTTTGTGAATATGTAAGTTGTAGTTTATAAGGAAAAAGTGGATAGACAGAGATAAGTGGCCCGTGACACCTGACAAGTGACGACTTCTGGGATCGGCATTCCTTATAGGGAGCTTAAATGAACCTGCAATGACATGTAAAGCTAGACAGATAGACGAACTCATAGAGGAACAGGTAGAAATGTATGGCTTTCTTTCCCCACATAAGCAAAACATACACCCTTCGTCACTCTACTCACCACTACAACCTTTACTAACATTTCTACATACATACATTTCTACCTGTTCCTCTATGAGTTCGTCTATCTGTCTAGCTGTACATGTCATTGCAGGTTCATTTAAGCTCCCTATAGACCTCTCCACGCTTGTGTTTACAAACAAACAATTGCGCGCGCGCGCTCAGGCATGGTAGGCAAAAAGCTGCACCCGCGGCCCGCCTTCCAGGGCAGTGCTCCGTCGGGCCTTGAACTACTAGTGGTTCGTACAGTGTACTCAGTGAACTAAACATGGAAAGAGTATTGTCTACATATGTGAATAGTCTCGGAAACGAGGAGAAAGAGCGGTATTTGTCTAAACTTACGCTCAAAGACGTCAAAATAGACCTGCCTGAGTGCCTGACCCATACGAACTGAAAGGCTGGGTAGCTGACGTGAGGGCATGGCCTGCCCTTAACAGTGGTCACGTACACTATTATTTGTTGGACAAGAGAAATGTGTACACAAGCGACAAGAATAATGCCTACAAGTCCTTGGATGGCTACAATTTCTTCAAAGCCGGACATTTGCATGAGGTGACTAGAGGTGTTGTACCACCCAGTTGAGAGGAGCACTCCTGTCTGCTTCTTGAGAAGCAGTCATTCCATCCCAGAAGATCAGCAGCAAAGCTTATGAGCCGTGGGTGTGCCTACACAAGACCGAGGGTTACGTCGTGTCAGCACACTGCACATGCATGGCAGGGTAAGTAAACATATATATTGCCTATGTAATCTGTGTAGTATGCAGATACTATTTCTAGCATTGGCTCCGGCATTCGTTGAGAATGTTGGTCCCGCCGTCAATATGCCTAACATAACCTAATCTAGCCTTTACCTAACCTAACCTTTACCTACCTAGCCTAACATAGCATTTATGTAACCTAACCTTTATCTACCTAGCCTAGGCTTAACCTAACCTAGCTTTCCCCAACCTAACCTTTATCTACTTAACCTAACCTTTACCAAATCTAACCTTTATCTAACCTATCCTAACCTGCGGGACCCACGTACATTTCCACGAGTGCCGTGGCTTCCAATTTTATAAGCCCGATCCCCAAGAAAATGTTTGATTAATTTTATTTTAATGTACCAATTAAACATGTTCACCTATTTTCCCTAGTTAGGTGGTTGCTGGAAATCCATATTCACTCTTTTTCCAAAGTGATAATTTTATAGCTTGTAAAGTATAGCTAAAGCAATATACCTGTGTGGAATGTAACATTTCTTTGGTGTAAATTTAAGAAAATGTTTCAAGTAAATCTTTTGCTTTTTGTCTTGTGTAATTTGATTGATTTTGAAATTATTTTTTAGGGCAAACCACATGTTCCTAATTTTCCCCTACCACTTTAGGGTCTTGTGGGTGTTCTACTTTTACTTAACACTTAAGCCCTTAACAATTTATATATCTCCCAGGTTGGGTGAGGTATGCACATATGCACATATCCACATAGCAGCCCTTCTTTACAAGACAGAGGCAGCTGTGTCACTGGGCTTCACCACGGATGACTCCTGCACCAGCAGACTTTCAGTGTGGAACAGATGTTACAGATCCAAGGTTTGTATTTGCAGATTTGCACAAGTGCCCATCACTGGGGCATGTGTTTGCATATATTTGACTGTCTTGCAAATAGTGAGTGTTGATGTGCATGATTGTTGATGATGTTGCATGATGTTGATTCATGGTTAGTATTTTGGCATGAACAAGGATATTTTATTATTTTTACTGACTGGGGTGTTTTGCCAACAAAACTTTTTCTTGGGGGTAATGTGCATGCGTTAGATATGAAACCTAAGTAGATTCTGTGTGTAGACTCGGGTCTCGTCCCCAGCTGTTTCATTCTCATCATCATCATCGTTTTGCGTCCTGCTTTTCCCATTCATACTGGGGATGGACGTGTGACAGCTCTCCTCCTTAGCACCCTCTGCCCACTTACGGGCTGCTGGGTACTGAGGGCCGCTGTTCTGTGAGCTATCATTTTTCTTGTAGCATGTAGTTTCACTGGTTGTATACCCTTGCCAACACCAAACCCTTTTTACGTAGTGGGAGTACGACTATTCAACCCATAGCTGGGTTGGATGACCATTGACTCTTAAGATGTTAAAGATTATTATGTTTATAATCCCAGTTTTTTAAAATATCCAAAATACCTAACACTTTGGGCCATTCCACATACCGTATATTCAACCTGTACTACAGCTTAATATTTTTACAGAAGAATTAATTGTGATTCTAGAAGTGGATCATATATAGTGGCGGAATTAGATAAAATAAAGGATGTCATTATGAAAAAAGACAAGTCCCCAAGGTGGTAGCCAGGACCAGGTGGAAGTTTTCATTGGATATCGAAGGAATTTTAGTCCTTAATTAGCTTACTTTTGCATGTTTATCTTTTATTACGGAAAACTTTATGATCAATTGCATTCACAGATCCAGCTAGCTCCCCTCGATGAGATTGACTTCACCCACCACAGGCACACAAAGAAGCGGCTGAAAGCCACACGTCAGCGCCCCAAGGTGAAGGAGCAAGTCGTCCATGTCGGAGCAAAAAAAGAAAGATGCCCTGGCTGAACTGCGGAAAATACTTCCTAAGGCAGCTGTATTTGAAAAAGGCGAATCTGAGACTGATAGCGCTTCAGAGAATGAGGAGAATGAGCTTCCAAAGCCATTAAATGATTTGTTTAGTTCAGACCTCATGAGAGAAAGGTGAAGGTATTTTGCAAACTGAAATTTGCAAATTAAGTAATTTGACATTCACAACCACTGCAAGTTGCCAACCTTGAAAAGGCAACCAGAAGTCAGCATAAAAACTATTTGGCATGAGCACAGGGCAGGCAGGATTACTTCATCTGTGGCTCACTTTATCTTGACACTTAAGGTTGATAGATACCCTGTTATTTGTTGCGAGCCAAAATGAAGTATGATACTTGGGATCTCAGCAAAGTTGCAGCTTGCAGGTGGGATTTGGAGTGTGAGGCATTAGCAAGGGACGCATACATTGACAGTCAGTCTCAGGTGCATCAGGATTTTTAACTGCACAAGTGTAGGGTTGGTTGTGCCCTCTAATAAGCCATTCATAGGTGCCTCTCCTGATGGTATTAGAACATGTGAGTGCCATGGCAAGGGTACACTTTAAATAAAATGCCCATATAAATACAGACATTTACCACCAGACCACTCAGTCCCCCTATCTGAAAAAAATTCTTCTAGATAAGGATGGATGTCTAAATAAATCACATTCATTCTACTGCCAAGTTCAGCACCAAATTAGTGTGTGCAATGTCCAGTTTTGCGACTTTGTTGTATGGACAGACCACACGGGATGAAAGTACAACGCATACTCAAGGACACAGTTCTGTGAGAATTTAAGTGTAAGACTACAACAGTTTCAGGAACATTATCTATTCAAAGAAATACTACTAAGACAACATGAAATTAAAGGAAGCAGCATTGTTGGAGTATGATTTTATTGATATATATGTTACATTGAGATTGTGAAACTAGTCATTTCGTGAAATGCCTAAGCATCTGTTTGTGAAATGACTTATTAACTTTGTCTGAAATGCCCAAAATCTTTAGTCTGCATGAAATGACTGTCATTTTTAGTCTAGTCTTAGGTTAGGTTAGGTTAGGATAGGATATAGTTATAATATATACTATCCTAACCTAACCTAACCTAATGACTTGACTAAATATGAAAGTAATTTAATGCAAAGACTAAATAATTTAGGCATTTCATGACAAAGTTAATAAGTCATTTCACAGATTGACTTGTGCTGAGGCATTTCACGAAATGACTAGTTTCACAATCTGACTGTAACATATATAACTATGATGACACCTGCTCCTTTGGTGTATAAATAGGGTAGTGAATGGTGAGAAAAACTTAAACATGAAAATTTGATACTCTATATTGGTATATATTTTACTAATAAAACTTCAGTTCTAGATCCAGACATTTTATTATTGCAAAACCTGTAAATAAAAAAATTGCAATGAATTAACCGGTGCTAAATAAAGTCAAATAATTGTCATATATTAATGAATTATAAAATATACCTTGTGTAGCCATAGCCTTCTGCTGCTGTTCACGTTGTGCTGCTGCAGACTGCCGCTTCTTTTGCCTGGCGTAGCGATCAATTTTATGGGAAGCAGCATCCCTGTTGGGTTTGAAGATGAATTTTGTGGGTATGAAGTCGACATGGGCAGGATCCGAGTTCGGCTTGCCTGCAAACAATGAACAGTCTTATAATTCAAATGCTTTTCATAATTTGCTCTTAGGTTAGTGTATGCTAGTATGGTATAGGAGATAAATTGGGCACAGATGAAACCATCCTGAGGACAAAAGGCCCTTAAAAAAAACCCTCGAGGAAAGAGCAAAGCAGGATAAACCTCCATACCGTCTCCTGACATCACATACTGTATACTTGATACTTGATGTTGTCTAGAAGTTGATTTCTCAGAGCCATAGTGTGCTACCACTGCATCTACAATCTCTTTTGGGAGCCATTTGTACCCTGAAGGAGGCAGCGATTATTGAAAGTTTTATCAAAATAATTATCTTCTCCAAAATATTCTACTTCTCAATGGATACATCCATTAACATTATGCCTCCCATCGCTCTAATCATTCATTCTAAGAACAACACTGTTGTTTGCATGACCCCCTGACGGGCCTGACATCCACACCCCAGCCACCGCCCAGCCCTCTTTAACTATCAGCTGAGACTGGATGGGTCCACTGCTCATGTCTGTCCTGGATGCAACACAGCACCTCACATTATCAAACACATTATGGAAGACTGCACTGCACACAATAAACACACACGCCAGCAACACAACATACACTCCATGAAGACCCTGTGGGAAAACCCGGTCCAGGCCATGGCCTTCCTCAGAATCTTGGGGATTCTCGGCCAGGCAGAATATCACACGAATTTCATGACGAATTTCAACAACAAACTCTTCTCACTGGAGACATCCAGAAAGCATATTGCACTTCTCAATGGCTACATCAAGAAAACAGTCTACTTCTCAACTGATACATACATATATAGTGGTACAATGGTCATTTACCTGTGAGAAAATGTTGACTGCAGACCCTTTCATGGCCAACCAGCGAAAAAACCTTCCCTCTTTAGAGCTTGTAGCCACTTCTGGGGTCTGGCTGAAGCAACAGGAAACCTGTGAAAGGTCACGGCAAGCCTTTTCCGTTGTCTGTTGGTGCAGCCGACAGCTACACAGCTTGTGGGCATGCTAAATAGAACATTATGCTGTGGCGTATAGGCGGTGAAGGGAAGGCGCGCGAGTTTGTTTTGCCTACCACGGCGTTGGGGGGCGTGGCTTGTGACGTCATCGTGGAAAGGTCTGGAATGCCGATCCCAGAAGTCATCACTTGTCTGGTGTCACGGGCCACTTGCTCTGTCTATCCACTTTTTCCTTATAAACTACAACTTACATATTCACAAACACAGTGAATACCTACTACATCACTTGAAGGAGGATTACTGGTCATCTTGCGGTAGTAGGGGTAATGCAAGTTAGTTAGGTTAGTAAAATAAAACTATAATTTGCGGTTTGCTGAGCCAAAACAAGCCGATCAGCTGATCAGGCGAGATCTGAGTTTGCAGTTACTACGTCACAGCGCGTTCCGCCGTGTTGTGAATATTTGGCCCCAGAAAGGCCATATATTTCATTTATGGTGCATTTCTCAGCAAAAAGAATATGAGTACAGTGATATGTAGCCTATATTGCACCCAAAGCTTTATAATACTCCGTGTTTTTAGGTGTGAGTAAATGGGTCCATTACCCGATTTCATGATTTTTTATATTTAGTTAACGCTAATTTATGCATGCCGCTAATTCATTTATCACTAAACGAAATATATCAATGGAAAGCTAATTAAACTCCGCTTCTATTGATATTCTTCATGTAAAATGTTTGCGAGCAAAATATTAAATGGCGAAGAGTTTAAGTCAATGCATATTTCTTGAAAGTCTCATAATGGCATTTTCTTTGTGTGTTTTACGGTTTTTTATTTGATAATATTACAGAACAAACATTTCCGAAGATAACAGTATATCTTTTATACTGATAAACATTATATTAGGTAGGTAAACTTGTACGGGGAGCGGAGCGGGTTGTATCGAGACCACCGAGAGACAAGGCCTGGTGGATCGCCCGTGACGTCACACCATAAGGATACCACCCGCTCCTCTCCCCGTACAAGTTTACTCCCGTACAAGTACTCCCCCCAAGTTACAAGTATTCCCATGTTCCTGAGCTATGACCCGGAAGGGGCCGTCAAACTTAGGGTCTAATTTGGAGTGTTTGATTGCAACAAGGGAATACACAATGTCACCTACGTCAAGTGTAAATGTGAAAGCTGATTTATTGTGATATAGGAGCATATCAGCTTTAGAGAGAGCAAGTGATTGTTGGATACGTTGGTGTATTTGTTGGAACGTGTGAACCTTAGTCTTGACAAAGTCATCATAATTGTATATAGGCTTAGAAGGTTTGGACAAAAGATCATAAGGAAGACATTTGTCCTGAGCAAACAGAATGTAATGTGGTGTCTCAGAGACAGACTTGTTGATGGTGGAATTGAGAGAAGCCATAAACCTGAGGACAATAGGTGTCCAAAGGGTGTCAGTGTCAGGAATAATGGGGGCGTAAAGTGTTGAGGTTTTACGGTTGCAACGTTCTACCAAAACCTTTTAGCACGGGGGCGGTAAGCAAAAACATTACACTTCCTGATTTTGACTTTGGCACAAGGAATCAAGAACTGATTAACAAACTCAGTGCCGTTATCAGACAACAGAACCTTGGGGAGTAGTGAAAGGGACATGACTGATCAAGAAATGCACGTGCCACTGTTTGTGCTGATTTGTTAGGCAGTGGAGCAATAATGGAAAACGTGAAAAATGATAAACAGCAACCATTAAATATTGATTTCCACGTTCAGAAAAGAGGGAGTTTCAACAAATCAATGCCAAGAACTTCCCATGGTGCTAAAGGCACGGGATAACTGAGAATGGGAACATGAGCATGTATATAAACCTTTAGTTCTTGCACACCTATGACATACTTAATGTAGTCATTGATATCCTTTCTCATGGTGAGCCGAAGAATTTAAGTCTAGCTTGTGAAAGTGATTTTTTCCTTGCCAGATGTGAAGCATTTGGTGTGTCATAAATTATTTTAGGACGACTGGACTTTGAGTTGGAGGAATGACAAGTTGGGGGATGAGACGAGACGGTTCATGCTTGCCTGAAGTGTGGTTGCTTTGTACAGCAACTGTTCCTGAAGGAGTAATGTGAAAAGAAGGGAAACCTTTAGGAATGTCAGAGTCCCCACCTATTCAAGGTAATAGATAAACTTTTGACCATGTGGGGTCATTGCGTTGAGCAGTGTAGAGATCATCGGAGAAGCGTGTCAAATGTGGATGTTTGCGTGGTGACAGGACATGTAAGTCACAGTTGCGAGAAAGAGCATCAGCCAACGTTTAGCTTTGCCTTGAATGAAACGCAAACTCAGGCATGAAATCTTAAATTGAAAGTAACCATCGACCCATGCGCCCCTGACTGGCCCTTGGCCCTTTTGAAGAGGTGAAGTAAGGGTTTATGATCCGTAAGGACCTTGATAGGATAGCATGAATGAGGTAACGAACTTCTTTAAGGACCAAATGACTGCAAGGGCTTCGATCTCTGTCACTGCGTAGTTCTTCTCTGCCTTGTCAAGTGGGACGAGAGGCATACGCGATGGGGCGTTGTTTACCATCGTGGTCTTGCATGAGTAAGCACCGAGACCAGTGTAGCTAGCGTCATGTTGAGAATGAAAGGTTTAGTGTAGTCAGGGTACCAAGAACAGGCGCAGAAGTGAGAGCGTGCTTAAGAGAAGCAAAAGCGTTTAAACTGACTGTCAAAACCATTGGAAGGGCACATCTTTCCTTGAAGAGTGAGTGAGTGGAGAACCCAATGGCGGCAAATCCTTTGAAAAATCTGCGGTAATAGGAGCTAAGTCCTATGAAACTACGGACTTGATCTACATTGACTGGAGTAGGAAAATTAGTTACAGCGCTGACTTTGTCATTTGACGTTTCAATACCGTCAGCGTTAAAAAGATGGCCAAGAAAGGTAGTTTCTTTGCGTAGGAACGCGCATTTGGAGAGTTTAAGTTTCAACCCTGCGTCCTGAAGACGAGTAAAAACTTTTCTGAGTTTCTGAGATGTTCTGGGACTGATTTAGAGAAAACGATCAAGTCATCAAGGTTGAAAAAAGTGTATTACCCATTAAAAACCAGTGAATATGGAATTGATCAAGCGTGGAACGTCGCGGGTGTCCAGAAAGACCCATAGGCATACGACAGTACTGGTAATGTCCTGAGGGTAGAAAAAGCAGTGTATTCACGGTTTTTCTGCGTCAAGTTCGACTTGCCAGAAGCCGGGGCACAAATCCAAGGTGGAAAAACAGTGTTTGATCACCTAATTCTGCAAAATATCCTCGAGGACTGGCATGGGATACCGAGAAGGAACAGTCAGTTGTTAAGAGCTCTGAAATCGACTACAGGACGCCATTCGCCTGAGCTCTTTGGAACCAGGAACTTTGGGCTATTGAATGGACTGCTCGAGTCTTCAATGATTCATCAGTTAGCATTTCGGACACCATGCGATCGACAATGGCATTCTTACTGTGGGCCTGCGAAAACGCTGGTATGTAGGCAGGTTGGGCGTCTTTTATAAGCTTAATCTTATGAGTGACGATGTGGTTTTACCTAGTGTCTCACCGGGGAAGACGCAATACTCCTGAAGTCGGTCAAGAGTTGAATAAGCTCATCCTGTGAATCTGGATGGTCTTGGTTTGCACATGAGCTTAAAGGTAGACAAATTTGAAGGCGCCTGAACTGAAATGGAGTTAACTGAACTCGTGGACTCTTGTGGACATTCGGTCGCACAAAACGTCAGCTGGGTAGACGTAAAATGTAAAAAGACGGTACCACAAGTGAGAGTGACGGGAAACTGTGGTGACTTTTAACCACATAAAGGTTTGATCTGCCATGATTTTTGAGTCTGCACAGCGCTGCAGGAACAGCTAGAGCAGAATGAGTGACCGTCTCAGGGAGAGACATAGCATCGCGTTCGAAACGCCTTTTTAACCCAAACGTCTACCAGGGTGCAGGTGTGTGGTAAAGCTCAACGTTGGAGAGATGACAGCGTAAACAGTGTTTTAGCTTGGTCTTCTAAGACCTTGTAAGTGAGATTTTGGGAAAGGGATGGTGGTGTTATTAGACGTAGAAGCGTCTGGGGCTACATACGCGACGAAAGTCTTACGTTTTCGTTTTGAACGAGAAAGGCGCCCACGGAACGACGACATGGTCTGATGGTGAATGTTGGTTAGGCATTGCAAGTGGAGAACTAGGAATGGAGAACACTTGTATCAGAGATTTGTCAGTGGGAGTGCATGTGGAATCAAGACTTGTGAAGACACGGGAGAGTCGCATGCAGTGGGGGAGACAATGTCAGTGTGAACAGAGCCCAGGAAAGCTCTAGATTTTTTTCAAGACCTCGGAATGAACGTTCACGCCAATAGATTCCATGTAAGCGTGGGTATAGGTCTATCTGTTGTTGGGTTAGAGCAGGACCCCAATGAAAAGCGTCAGCTGGATGGTTATGCCGTCTGCTATATAGTAAGTCAGGCTGACAGGTGGCAAGTCAGGACATAGGTATGTGTTAAACATAACTTTTACCTAAGTAGTGAGTGCGGTTCCATCGCATTCCACAAAGTTGCAGGTAGAAGGTTCTAAAATAAATTATACGATGACGCACAGATCTGATGTTATCAAGCACTCTTTAGTCATATTTTACTGAAGAACCTGAAATCAAAAACAAGGTGAAGTAGGCGGTGACTTCAGCTTGTAAAATCATTGGGTCCTCCAAAGTGTATTAGAAATGGTATACAAAGGGGTGAAGGTTCATCTGTGTGATCTGGTTCGTGTTGCTTGGAGGAGTGCACGTCGTGTAGTAGTCATTGAGGGTTTATACTGTTGTGAATGGGGAGGAGATTGTGGTCCTCACGACCGTCAGAGGTGTCGTGTTGCTGTGAATATCGAGGAGCGTTGTTCCTACGCGACATTCAGAAGTGTCTTTAAAACCCCATTGACCATGGTGATCACAAAAGCGTGGAACATACTGCCGGTTTGGAAAATGACTTGTCGATGAAGCAACGCTCGATAGTGTGCCCCCTTGTTTTTGCAGTAATAGCAATATTTAGGCAGGTGAGTGATTAGCACGGGACTGTCGTGAATGTGAAAAATGAGCGTTTTGGGTTTTTGGGGAGTGTTTGAGTTGAAAGGAGGACAGAAGTGCTTCGTGGTTGGTGGGGGTTGGTGTTGGTGTTGTGTAGATACGCAGCAGACTAGAAGAATGTGCTTGTTTGAAAACACTAGTGACGAGAGTCCTCAAATTGGAAGTAAATGCAGTTTTAAAGGTGTCTGTTGGAGCAAAGTGAAAGTGTTTATCAGACGCCTGTTTAGCTGTGGAAGGGTGTATGAGGAACATATAATGTAGTATCCAAAAAGGTTAGCGACAGCTTGTAGACTCATTTTCCCATCTTCGTCACCCATTCCGAAATTCTAGCTGTCTTTTAAGTCTAACTTGACGTTGAAGATTGTTGTAAGGGCCCACATAACTGGGATAGGGTGTTCTTGCCTTTTGGTTTAGTGTCTGCAAATCTAAAGAGTGGAGCAAGGATACCGGATTTCTGACTGCCACTGAAAAATTTTTGAATGTGGTCTTAAATTCGCCATATGTCTTAATTGTGAGAAATAATCACTCTGCAGGTATTGTCCTGCAAGGCAGTTAGACAAGTCACATCGGGGCTTTAGTTTTAGCGATTTTGATTGTTCTTCAGTGATGTTACGACGCGCGATCTCATCGTCAACATCTTTGAGTAATATGTGATACAGGAATATTGTTGCCTGTGAATTTGGGAAGGAAGGAACCTCGTGTACCAGAGTGGACTGAAGTTGGCGCTGGTGGTGGCATGATGACAGGTGAATTTGTGAAAAAGAAAGGAATAAAAATATCAGAGTACACTAACAGTTTTGGCAAATAATGATAATAATAATAATAAGTAAAATCCCAGATAAGAGTACGTAGATATGGAAAACACGCGAGAGAACGTGAATAAAAGTTAAATTACACAGTTTTACGTTGGAGAGTGTTAGTGTATCACTTATGGAACAAAAGCATATGTGAGTGTGGAGTGTCAGTGTATCACTTATGTAACAAAAGAAAAAAGCAAAGGACTAAAAAAAAGAGCCGTTACGCTCACAATGTACAAAAACCGTAACTCAGTGGAAACTCATAAAATCCAAAGGGCAGGAGTATCAGACACGGACAGACACTGTGAGGCGGACGCTGTAACAGTCACACGCGTTTTCGGTATGACAGGTCAGGATACCTAGGGAGTCAAGTTCTTATCAGCACCAAACCTAAATGAAAAAAAAATAAAAAGGTGGAAAAACAAAAGAGATGGCACTAAACCAAAAAATTGAAACCGGAAAATGAATGTAGACACAAGCTATAGGGATTGAAAGCACTGGGAAAAATATAATAATGATATGGTACTTAACGAATGTTTTGAAGACTTTGGTGGGGAATGCTGTGGAAGGAGATGTGGAGGAGATGAATCGAAGCGGCGCGGCTTGGAAAAGCAGAGACGAGGTGGACTGCAGGCGTGGAGCGTCACGTGGATGTGGAGGTGGACGGCAGGGGTGGAGCGTCACGTTTGGGTGTGGAGGTGGACGGCAGGCGTGAGCGTCACGTGGATGTGGAGGTGGAGGAGGCGGCAGCGGTTGTCCCACGTGGAGGAAAGTGGGTCCGGGCGGCGTAGGTGGAGGCGATGTTGGCGGCGTTGGGGTGGAAGTCCATAAGTGATTAACCTGTTACCATATCCCACTTGCTGTCCCCCATGTGTAAGTGACTTTTGGTATGTCATTTTAGGGTGAGCAGAAACAGATAACTCTGCTTTGATAGTGGTTTTATTTAACTTGGGTAAAAAGGTAACACAGGTAGGTTGGTTAGGGGGACTCGCGGACTGGGGGAGTTGCTCCTGCCCTGGATTTGGATGTCTTGTGACTTGAAGGCTTGTGAGTTGCTGGTACGGAGGTCTGTGGTCAAGTCTCTTGTCTCTACAAGAGACATCCTTTAAAAAGAGCCAAGATCTCAAGACCTGACACCTGATGATCGACGACCTGACCCCTGATGATCTGACTACCTGACACCTGATATCTGACGACCTGACACCTAATCCCTTAATGGGAGTCGCGAGATCATAGGTGATTGTCGCCTGAAAGTGGGAGGCGAGTACGAGGAAAGGCATTAAAGAGAGGCGTGACCTGACGGGTAATTAACCAGGTGTTCAGGACCAGACATAAAGTATACAGAACACAGAACACAAAATACGGTTGAACACATAGTTGAACACCAATAATACTAATACTAATACTACACAAGTCTTTGCAAGGAGCTGATGCTGTTGTCACTGAGGGCTGTTGAAAAATTGAAGATTTTTTCTAATGAAACTAGAACTGTGGGAGACAAAAGAAAGGGAAAAGGAAATTTTGACATGTTAAAACCTAGCTGACAAAACAGGACACCTCTACTGTAGATCAGATGGCAAATTTAATAGTGGAAGCACTTTCCTCACTGAAAAATGAATTAAAGAGATATTTTTCCAGATGTGTCTGAAGTTAATTTGAAGCAAATTTAGAGACCCTTTCCATACAGATGTTGCTTCTGTTAGATGTCATTCAGGAAGAGTTTATTGACTTCGTGAATGACTCCAGTGCTTGTGATCTCTTTGAGAAAAAATCTTTAGTTAGGTTCTGGTGTGAAATAAGCAAGTCATATCCACATGTCGCAGAGGAGCCTCTTCGCTCTCTGTTACTTTTCCCATCAACATATTTGTGTGAAACTGGGTTTTCCAGCTTACGGGTCATAAAATCAAAACTAAGATCTCGACTGAATGTGGAAGCCGACCTTCGATGTGCTTTAGCTAAAACTGCTCCTCGGCTGACTAGACTAGTTGAGGAAAAGCAGTTCCAGCCTCTCATTAATTCCCTTTACAGCAGATGTAATGATAACGTAGTCGTAGTGTTTTTTTTCCAGCTCTTTCCTTAACTGGTAACTGGTTATGGCATGACGGTTATGTAGTTAATTCACTTATGTATTTACAAATATACACAAGGGAATGTTTTCTGTGTGTTTTTTTTTCCCCTTATCACAAAGGGAAAAGGGGTACATGGCTGACATAAACAATACCCACGTGGGGAAAAAAAGGTTGAAAACCCTGGGGCGGCATTTTGGAACACTACTAAGACCATCTTAGGGGACTAAGACCATCTTAGCGCTAGGTGGACATTTTCGGAAACAAGTTCGCTCCGCCTAAGACAGTGCAGCGAGTGTAAAATAAGGCAGGGTTGGGGTCGTCTTAGCCCCCAATTTTCTCCGTCACCATAACAACAATGGTTATATTATTGGTTATATATTATAATTTTAGAGTGTATATAGTATATTAGGCTGTATAATACACTATGTACAGTATATATATATAATATAGGTGGGCTATAAAATACAAATTTTATTATAGGGGTGGGCTGGGCGGAATAGATATGATTTGCGACGAAACGGTTAGCAGTTTAAATTCAAAACCTTTCAAAACACACCAAAAAAAAGTGTCGTATTCACGATAATATCACTACTGGCTATGATATGTGTGTGGAGGATGAAAAGGGGGAAGGAAGAGGAGGGAGAAGAGATAATAGAAGAAAAAAAAGGAGAAAAGGGGAGAGAGAGAGGGGAGAGAGAAGAGAGAGAGAGAGAGAGACCCCTCGGCGTGTACACTGCACTGTGACTACAGAAATACATATCTGGCAACTCAAGGAGAAGGAAAGGGGGGAGAAGAAATAATAGAAGACAAAAAAGGAGAGAGGGAGAGAAAAGAGAGAGGAGGAGAGAGAGAAGAGAAAAGAGAAAAGGGGAGAGGAGAGAGAAGAGAGAGAGAAGGGAAGAGAGAGAGAGAGAGGAGAGAGAGAGAAGAGAGAGAGAGAGAGAGAGGAGAGAAGGAGAGAGAGAGAGAGAGAAGAGAGAGAGAGAGAGAGAGAGGAGAAAAGAAAAGGGGAAAAGAGAGAAGAGAAGAGAAAGAGAGAGAGAGAGAGAGAGAGAGAGAGAGAGAGGCACTCGGCGTGGTATACGTTTTTCCCCGCCAAATACAGACTTGGGGTCGCGCGCGCTGATTGGTTAGGTGGCACTAAGAAGGGTTGGCCTTCTGCCCCCCTACACGAGGCTAAGATGACGCCCAAAAATGGCTTTCTTAGTAATCTTCTTGGCCCGGTATAACTAAGTCGGTCTTAGGACGCTAAGGGGTGTAAGTTTAGAGCCCCTTCCAAAATGCCGCCCCTGCTCTAGATAGACAGACAGACAGAGAAAGCAAATCGCAACTCATGCTCCTGCTCGCGCTCCCTGAGTTTTCCCTCACAGCGGCAGCCACCAAGATGGCCGACCCACAACAAATGGACGTGCACAAATAGGTTAAAAATTTCGGACGATGACGACTTTGTTATCATCGAAGACCACCACAATACCTTAACGAGTGAGTACTATCATACACTCCCACAACCTTTATAGCGCGTAGTTAACCTTGTGTCACCTTTAATTAAGGGTCTATTAAGGGTTATGTAAAGACGTGTTTTTCTGTTCTTGTTTTAGGGCTGCGAGGATCCCTTGGGGAACACTATGAGCCCTGGTGATGTCCTATGATGTTATCACAGGCGTGGTAGTTGACCTGTCCTCCTCAGGAAGGCACAGGTGAGGGATGACGGCGTTGCCGTGAGGGGTGGACGCTATAAAGAGGTGTTTGTAGCTCCATGTTACAGGGATTTTGGTGGGTTTCTGTGGGAATTATAGGTTTTTTTTTGTGGGATTTTGGTGGTTTTGTGGGATTTTGGTGATAGGCTGGGAGGAAATTGTCCGAATTTACTTTTTGTGACGTTCAAGGCGCATTTTTTTTTCTTTGTGTTAATTTATTTTATTGTTATTATTTTACACTAGGACCAGAAGGGGTGGAGTCAGTTCGTACACAAGTTGTTTCGGTCAATTTCTACGGTAGCGTTTGCCCACATTCTCCCCCTTCCCCCAAACAACACACACACACACACACACACTACGGTACTACTACTTACCGAAACCGAACGAAACCTGGTGGTAGGGTTGGGGGTGAGGTTAGGTTAGGACGTGCACAGATAACACGGTTAATATGGAGGAGAGTTTCACGTACGCTACAGACCTTACTACTCACGAATTCAATTTTTTTTTTGGCTCAGTATACTGTACCTACTACTGTACTTGCGCTCAAAAAAAAAAAAAAAAAAAAAAATTGTGGTTAAGGTTAGGTTAGGTTTCTTTAAAACCTGTAAGGTTAGGTTAGGTTAGGTTAAAACATAAGGTTAGGTCAGGTTTCAATTTTTTTTTCATTTTTTTTTTTTTTTTTTTTTTGGTTTGCGCAAATAAAAACTAGCACCATTAAACGAGCACCTATTGTAGGCCAAGAAAAAGTAGTTGGTGTCTCTGAAAACGAATGAAACTCCTCCTAAATTTCCGATAACAACATCGTTGTATTTGCATGCAATCAACGTCCATTTTATTCAGCCCAGGATGTGCACCGGTTTTTCGGTTTTAACCGAAATACCGGTATTTTAGCACCGGTATTACCGGTAAAAAAAATTCGGTAATACCGGTATCGGTATTGGTGGTGCATCGGTATATTATGTGGTCGGGGGATTGGGTTTCGGTATTGTTTTTTTCTCGCAACAGACCGGACTGCCGGACACGTATGGTAGCGTAACGCTCATTGGCTCAGAACCTCAGGGAAACTGAGGCGCGTGTTTATCATTGGTCGATTACAGCTCAGCTGACAATGCCGCTCTGACAACCTCCCTCCCTCCCTCTACCCCTGAGGGAAGAGTCCCCCCGCAAGACCATCACAGAAAACGGATCATTACATATCACACAGGCGTCCCTATACAAATCTAGCCTAGATAAAATGTTCATTATTGTTATTATTATTATTATTATTATTAGTCTTAGTCTTAGTCTACTATTATTATGGTTAAGAATGGTATCATCATTTTCATTATTTTTATTATTATTATGATCCAAATTATTATTATTATTTTATTATTAATATAATTATTTCAAAGATATGTGTGTGTGTGACTGACTGTGTGTATTCATCTTCATCTAGTTGTATTTTTACAGGGCCAGAGCAACGCTCGTATGGCCGTCTCCATATCAACATTTTTATCATTCATCCTTAATGCTTTGTGGTAAACTAAATTTCTATGTCTATGCTATGCTATAGGTGTCTTGCACTGACGTCACGACCTAGCGTCTTCAAGCCAAATTCCGCCCGTCGGAGCGAGCTGGAGGACCAACAAACTCCACTTGCCGCCCGTGTTTGCCAGTTTATGGTAATTTTCCCCTACCAAATATATGTTTATCAGTATAAAAGATAAACTGTTATTTTCGGAAATGCTTGTTCTATAATATTATCAAATAAAAAAAACCGTAAAACACACTAAAGAAAGGCCATTATGAGACTCAAGAAATATGCATGAACATGATATTCACCAACTCCAGCTCCCATTTAATATTTTGCTCGAAAACCTTTTACATGGACAATATCAATAGAAGCAGAATTTCATTAGCTTTCCATTGATATATTTCGTTATCTGATGAATGAATTAGCAGCATGCATAAATTGGCGTTAACTAAATAAATAACATCATCAATCGGGAAAAATTACCCGATTTCATGATGTTATTTATTTAGTTAACGCTAATTTATGCATGCTTCTAATTCATTTATCAGATAACGAAATATATCAATGGAAAGCTAATGAAATTCCGCTTCTATTGATATTGTCCATGTAAAAAGTTTTTTTGCAAAATATTAAATGGGAGCTGGAGTTGGTGAATATTAAGTTCATGCATATTTTTTGAGAGTCTCATAATGGCCTTTCTTTAGTGTGTTTTACGGTTTTTTATTTGATAATATTATAGAACAAACATTTCCGAAGATAACAGTATATCTTGTATACTGATAAACATATATTTAGTAGGGGAAAATTACCATTAAGCTGGCAAACACGGGAGGGAAGTGGAGTTTGTTGGTCCTCCAGCTCGCATTTCCCGCGTTTTTCGCCTGCACAGCGAGGGCTGTGACGTCACGTGCAAGACATATAGTATATTATATATTAGATTAGTATAGTTAGATAGTTAGTATATATTAGATATAGTATATTAGATTACTGATGCAAAAAAAGAAATGGCCTACGCCAAAAAACATTTTATTTTAGGGGGGTCTATGCTGTACGGTAGGGGTTAAGAATTGTAAAACAAACAAAAAAAATGGCCTACGCCACATAAAACTTTATGTTAGGGGGGTCTATGCTGTACGGTAGGGGTTACCAATTGTAAAAAAAAAAAGAGATGGCCGACGCCAGGGGCGGATTTATGGTGTGCGAGGCCCTATATAGGCTGGTACGTGGGAGTGCGGGGCCCTGAATGAAATGTGGGGTAAAATTCTAGAGTCCTTTCCAGCCCTTATTAGTTTCTTTTTTCTCCAGACCTTCACAGATCCCATCTGAAACCTATAAAACGTAATTATAAAGTGGGGGAGAGATGACCCCTTCAACGCCCCCTCCCCCCTATATTACCCCCGCCCTGGACCCCAAAATAAAATTTCTAACCTAACCTCACTACAACCTAACCAATAACCCCCTAACGAGATATAAGGGCGGGAAAGGACTACAATTTTACCAGGTTAGGTTAGTAATGTATTTTTTATTTTTAATCTCTCACTTTATTATTACGTTTTAGAGGTATCTGAAGGGATTTGTGAAGGTCTGGATAAAATAAAACCACTAATAAGGGCAGGAAAGGACTCTAAAATTTTACCAAAAGTGGTTCAGATTTCATTTTAGTTTAATTGAAACTTTTTCCACCCATATTTTACATTATATTGGTACTAATTTGTGGCATATTATGGTACATGCAATGTTACAGTGTTCGAGCAAATAAGAAATGTCCAGCATTCAGATTTTCATTGAAAACATATTTTTTCCTCTGGGGTGCGGGGCCTAGGCCATAGTTTACTCGGTCCCCCCTTAAATCTGTCAATGGCCGACGCCACAGGAAACTTTATTTTAGGGGGGTCTATGCTGTACTGTGGTCTGTGGTAACCCGGGAGTCACACTAGCCCTGTGTCCCGGGGTAACGGGTTCTCACTCACCACAGGCTCTAAGGGCTAATGCCACAGGAGATGAGCACCGCATGCCACGCGCAGCTAAGCGTATGCTCCCATCTTTACCTTACCTTTACTATGCTGTACGGTAGGGGTTAATAATTGTAAAAAAAAGAAATGGCCGACGCTATAGGAAACTTTATTTAAGGTGTGGGGGGGGGGGGGGGCGATACTGTGAGGTTAATCATTGTCTGAATGCAGAAAAAAACACGAAAAAAAGAAATACCGATACCGGTATCCCTGTACGGTATCGGTATACCGGTATCGTAATTGATACCGGTGTGAGGACGTACCGGTGTTACTCCCGCAAACCGGTATCGGCAATACCGGTATTTTCTTGATACCGCACAACCCTAATTCAGCCATATACATACAGTACACGTGCCCACTTGTACCAGTGCAAGCTTACGGAATCCCCATTCACCAGAGGGCGTTACCTACTCAGTTTCACAATGGCGGCTATGGACGAAACCGGCTGGCCCCGGGAGAAGCAGATATAAATGGCCGGTTTTGACCCCTTAACGACGAGGTATTGATCTGAAATTTTGCCAAGGGCATGTTGAGTACCCTGCATACCCCCGCCACCTTCATAACCAACACTAACCTTGTTTGAGCCCTGGTTTTAGGGTCGGTTAGTGTACAATTCGGTCGTTTCGATAAAAAGGACCACCCACACACTACTCACACTACTCGACGGGGTACTCCGTGGTGTAGGGGTAGCACGCTCGGTTCACAACCGAGAAGTCCCGGGTTCGATCCCCGGGCGGAGCGGAAACAGTTGGGCTGTTTCCTTAAAAACCCGAGCCCCTGTCCACCCAGCAGTGAATGGGTACCGGGTGTTAGCCGGGATTTGTGACCCGCCTCCCGGGGTGGTGGCTTCCCCCAACACTAACCACTAAGGATGAATGATAAAAAAATGTTGATATGGAGACGGGGCCATACGAGCGTTGCTCTGGCCCTGTAAAATACAACTAGATGAATACACACACACACACACACACACACACACACACACCAGCAGTGATGGTCAGGTTGATGACGGGACGGGCTCCCATTCTGTGGGTAGGCGGTTCGAATCCTCGTGCTCCCGGGGATTTTTTCACTTGACAAATTTGGGCCGTTACTGTCCCCCTTGAGCAAGGGGATGAGGGTGTGTGAGGTCCCAGCATTGCCCAAAGATCGGTAATAATGAGCTCCAAGCTAGCACTGAGAGGGTGAAAACTGGGGATCGCGAGCCAGCTCGCGTGGACAAGATCATTGGTGAATACGCACACACACCACACACACACACACACACACCACACCACACAACACACACAACACACACACACACACACACACCACACACACATACAAGTCATCATCTCCAGATTACATGGAAATAAATTCTACCGTAGATAACACTAAAGTCGCCAGGACCAAGATAAAGAGACAGAAGGTAACGTCACCTCCTCCGGGCGTCGAGGCAAAAGCAGTCCTTTGTGCGCATGACGTCAATGGGATCTGCGCCAACGGCGCCACCGTTCAAATATTTTATGGCCTCACTCAGGCCTCACCGCGACCCGACCTGACACCTCTCTCACCTCTCTCCTCTCTCCTCTCTCTCCTCTTCTCTCTCCTCTCTCTCTCTCCTCTCTCTCTTCTCTCTCTCTCTCTCTCTCTCTCTCTCTCTTCTCTCTCTCTCTCCTCATCCCGTATAAGCCACCCATATTCTTTACCTTGATCAGTATTGTGTACTCGAGAGAGAGTTCTAGCTAGCACACAAGCTGGGGACGACACCCTTTGCTTGTGCCGCTGTTGCCGTTAGCGGGACAAGCAAAGTTCATTTCCCACCTGACATGCAAGGCCATGCCTTATTTTCTTATGTTCTTATGTTCTTATCTCCTCCCTTCCCTTACCTTCTCCTCCTCCTACCCCTTCCCCTACCTCCTCCTCCTCCATCTTCTCTTTCACTCACCCTCCTCCTCGCCCTCTTAATTCTTATTGACGTCACTTCCCCCAGCGCGGCAAAAGGGAGGTGACGTTACCTTCTGTCTCTTTACCTTGGCCAGGACAACGTTTTTTTCGCTGTACAGACGTGTGGTGGCGTTAATACTTAATTTCTACATCCATGATTTCAGGAAAGTTAGAAGGGGCTATCTGGAGAGTCTTGTGTCATTTTGTGTCTTCATCTGTGTCATATTAGGGCTATAAATGAACACATTACAAAAATATCACCAGAGTGGCGTTTTCCTGCATCGTTCTCATGTGTTTTGGATGAATCTGGCACTCGTCTTTGTACGAAATGGTTGTTTATAGGTGTGAACTACGGTTATAGTGAGTTTCGTACAAAAGTTGGTTCGTACCCAGGTTTTGTTAATTGTTTCGTACACTGATTATAAGTTTTTTCATACACACTTGGTGTCGTTTTCGTAACTAGTAGTCAAGTTCAACTCTGAGCTGAGTGTACGAAACGACTATGGTTTCCTATAGACTACGAAACAACTTTTTGGTGTACGAATCTACTGGTGTACGAAACAACTTGTGTACGAACTGACTGTTGGTAGTGGTGGTGGTGGTGGGGGTGGGTGGGAGTATAGTAGTAGTAGTAGTAGTAGTAGTAAATAGTTTGGGGGGGGTAGTTTTTAAAATCGTTATAAGGGAGAGAGAGGGGAGAGGGGGAGAAGGGAGAGAGAGAGGGGAGAGAAAATTCCATAAGTTAAAAAGGGGAGAGCTGGGGAAAAAGGGGCCATAAATAACAAAGAAGAGAGTTTTAAAGTGCCCTAAAAAACACGAGAGAGGGGAAAAGAGAGAAGCGCCATTTAAATAAAGAAAGGGGGAAAGAAGAGAGAGAGAGAAGAAATACCATGTAACCAAAAGGAGAAAAGAAAAGAAGCGGCCCCCTAAGTAACAAGGGAAAATGGAAAGAGAGAGAGGGGGAAAATCCCTAAGAAAAAAAAGTGGAGAGAGAGAGAGAGAGATATTTGAAGTGCCCAAAGTAACAGAAAATGGGAGAAAGAGAAGATTAGTAGAAGTGCCATAATAACGAAAAATGGAGAGAGAGCAGAGAGAGAGAGGGGAAGCCCCCATTTAATAAAAAAATGGAGAAAAAGAGAGAATTAGAAAATTTTTTGTTTTTTTAGAATTTTGTTTTAACCATTTATTAATTTTTTTTTTCTTAAGGGGAAATTTTTTTTTGTCTTTGATTCTGGTTTTTCCTTTTTAAATTTTCATTTTCCTTTCCCCCCCTTCCTTTCCCTTTCCTTCCCTTCCCCTTTCTCATCCTTCTTTCCTTCCTTCCCTTTTATCCTTTACCTTTCCTTCCTTCCTTTTTTTCCTTCCTTCCTTTCCTTTCCCCTCCCCTTCCCTTTCCTTTTTCCCTTTCCCTTTCCCTTTCCCTTTCCCTTTCCTTTTTCTTCCATTTCCCTTTCCCGGGATCCTTCCTTCCTTCCTTCCTTTCCCTTTCCATCCTTTTCCCTTTCCTTCCTTCCTTCCCTCCTTCCTTCCTTCCTTCCTTCCTTCCTTCCTTCCTTTTCCCTTTCCCTTTATCTTTTCCTATTCTTTTTTTCCGCAAGAAATCTCTTTTCCGGGCGGGCAAGCATCTTTTCAGGGTTTTTGAACAGGGAAAACAATTTTTTTTTCTTGCCCCGAGAATTCCCCTTGCCCCAAACCCGAAAAAACGGGCCCCCAAACCTTTATTTTACCCCTGCAGGGCTTAGCTTTGCCCCAACAAGCTATTTTAAAAAAAATTTTTTTTTCCTTTTAAAAGGGAAAAAAAACCCCTGGGAGTTTTCACGGCCCCCTTTGTAGGTTCCTTATTTTCCCTTTTAAATTTATGGGGGAACTCAGAAGCGTCCCTCCCGGGGTAGCTCTGGGCCGGCCCGGGCCCCTCATAAAACATTTTGGCCACTTTAGGGTATTCCATAAACATTTTTTGGCCCCCTCAGAGGGAACTCAAAGTGCCTCAGAGTGGCCCAAGAGTAGGCCAAAAAAATTCTTTATAAACACCCCCCCTGATCTAAAACCCAAAATACACAGGGCCTTTTGCACTCCAAAATGGGGTTTTCAAAATTTTAAAAGGGAAAAGGTTCCAGGAAATAAATTTTTTTTATTAATTTATTTGTTTTTTTTTTTAAAGTGAAAAAGTGAATTTTCCGTGGCAAATGAGCCCCTTTTGGGACCCGGTGGGGGTGGAGGGGAAAACGGGCACTTGTTTTGTAAACCCCCCTGGGAGGGGAAAGACCCTTGGGCCCCCCCCCCACCCCCTCTTTTTTTATGTGGATGTGGAATTTTAAGGAAGGGATTTTTTGAAAAATTTTGTTTTTACTTATGCACTGTTGTACACCCTTTCCCGAGCAAAATTTCAATTTTAATATAAGAAAAATTTAAAGTTTCATTTTTCTTTTCCTTTCCTTCTTTTTTTTGAGAGAGAGAAGAGGAAAAGAGAGACCCCCCCTCTCTACTCCAAATTCCCCCCATTTTCTTTCCCCCCATTACCCCCTTAAATTTGGTTTTTCCTGAGTCAAGGCCCAGCTACACTTGGGCCCGCATTGGGAAAGGGCACTAGCCCCCAACCCCCCCTCCACTTTTCCCCCACCCTGTAAAAATGTGGTGGCGGGAGGCTCCCCGTGCGGCCCCTTCTCCTTGGGTTCAAACACTTTGGGGGTGGGTGTTAGGTGGGAAAGGGGGAAGGGAAGGGAAACAAACCCCCTTCCCAAAAAGGGAAACCCCTTGCCTGATTTTTCTGTGCCCTTAAAGGCCACCAATGTAAAAGGGGGCCTAGGTGAAAAATCCAAAGGGCGGCCCCCCCGCCCGGACTCCTCCCGGGCTTCCCCTTGTATTAGGGAACGTTGGTTCATCCCCCCGGGGGCCCACCGGGGGGTTTCCTTTCAGGAAAAGCTGGAAAAGCCTTTCCCCCCCAGGGTTTCGGCAGAAAATAAATGCTGCAATGGAGGGCGTGGGAAAACCTACATTGTGAGGGCTGTGGGAAAGTGTGTTTCCAGCAAGGGTGGCATTACTGCACACATCCTAACCCATAAAAAACCCACAAGAAAAAAGGGCTGAGAGGTTTTTTTACCCACTGTGGCAAAGTGGGTTTACTCGTAAGGGGTTCCCCTTAAAGGAGCCCACATGCTCACCCCACAAATGGTGAGAGGAAAAATTTGAGTGTCAGGGGGTGTAGGAAAACATTTTTCCTGCAAAAACAGTCCCTTAACCCACAAAACCCCTGGTCCCCCCACAAAATGGGGGGGGAAGCAAAAATTTTGAGGGGTGAGTGTGGGAAAAAAATTTACCACCCCAAGGCATTTTTAAAAACACAAAATTTTGGGGCACCCCCACTGGGGGAGGGGGAAAGGAAATCCCATTTAGGGGTCAAAGGAGTTTTAAAAAACATTTTCCCAAAAAAAAGGGAAAACTGAACACCCACTGGGGCCCCCCACACTGGGTGAAAAGGAAACCCTTTTAGTGCCAGGAGTGTAAGAAAAACCCTTTACCCGCAAGAAAACAAATTCCCTTCAAAATACAAAAATTGGGCACCCACACTGGTGAGAGAAAATTTGGGGGTGTCTTTGGGGCTGTAGGAAAACCTTTGCCCACAAGAGCCATCTTAAACAAGGGGAACCAAGCTCACTCACATGATGAGAGAAAACTTTAGGGGTCAGGGGGTGGGAGGAAAACATTTTACCCCCCAAACAGCCCCCCTTTTAAACCACACATGGTACCCCACTGGTGAGAAAAAACTTTGAAGTGTCTGGAGTGTAGAAAAAAATTTTCCCCCAAGAGCAGTCTTAACACACACATACTCACCCACACCCGGTGAGAAAAAACTTTGAGTTCGGGGTGGTTTTGGAAAAAATTTAAAACCCCGGCCCAAAAGCAGGGCCCTTAAAACACACATATGCCACCCCACTGGGCCAAAGAAATTTTGAGTGTCAGGAGGTAGGAAAACCCTTTAAACCCTCAAGAGCAGTCTTAACAAAACACATGCTCACCCACACTTTTTGGGGGAAAAAAACTTTGAAATGCCAAAGGGTTGGGAGGAAAAACTTTTTCCCGCAAGAAACAGTCTTAAAACAAAAAAAATGCTCCCCCCACACTGTTAAAAGTAAAAAGTGGGATATTTGCGGCAAGGGGTTTTTTCCCAAACCAAAAGGGGCCCTGTTGCCCAAAGGGATACCAGACACACCTTGGGAGGGAGTGGCGTTGTTTCCTTTTGGTGGTGGGTGAGGGGGGTTGCCCAGGCATTACCCCCCCCCCTTTGAGGGTGTTGTTAAGAATAAACAATAAAGCCACTTCCAAGAAAAAATGTGGTTTTAAAATTTTTTTTTCACGATTAGAGGGAAAAATGAGAGGGCAGAAAAAGAAGGGGAGAGAGAGGATAAAAAGGTTTTTTGCCCCAGCCAAGATAAAACGTAGAAAAGAAAAACAATATTTATCATTATTTTCTCTTCCTCCTCCTTTCCCTTTTTTTCATTGGACTTCTTCCCCAGAAATAATATTAGAAATGAAAAAGAAATTAATAAAACCCTTTTTTATTAGTTGGAAATTTTTATTTTTTATATATTTTTTGGGACTACCCAAATTTGTTTACCTCCGCCAACGAAATTGGGGGGTTTTTGTTTTCCCCCCCCGATCTGTCCGTTGGGCGTCCGTCCCGTTTTTTTAGGGTTTCAAAGGATGTTCTCGAAAAAGTTATGAATAATTTGGGACCCAAAATTGGTTCATACCCAAATCTATTTGGATAAAAAGGGAAAAACTGATTTTAATTTTTGGGTGAAATACCCGGGGGGTTTTCCCTTCCCCTGCTTTTCTTCTTCGGATAAACGGATTTTTTCCGGGAATATTCCGGTCAACCCCCCCCCCAAATTGTTTCCCTTATAGCGAGGGGTTTACTGTGTATTGCATTTAACCCGGGGACCCTAGTTTGTAACATTTTAAACTTAAAAAAGTAAAAAACATAAAACAGACACACAACCCATATGTCACCCGGTTTAGGGTTCCCAGCCCCGAAAAAAACCCAAGAGTGCCCTTCCCCCTTTAAAAATGTAGGGGGTGGGAAAGTAAAAATTTTTTTGGCAGCTTTTGTGGGGACCAAGACCCCGAGGTGATGCAGAAAGGGAACAAAAATGTTTTCTATAAACAACAAAGTTTTAAAAGCCTATATAAAAGGCTTTAAATGGGAAATGTTTCTATAGAAACCCCCTTTGTCGGGCCTCCATGAACCTCCCCTGTGTGGAAGTCTGGGAGGGACCCCTATCCCCCTGCAAAAAAACAACCACTAAAAAACAAATACAACCCCATAATGAAAGCCCAAATAAATAGGGGGCCCATCATTAAAAAAGGATTTAAATGGAAAAAGAAGAGTACCCGTAAAATTGCACGAAAAAATCTGTACATGTTTTGTTTTCTGTTTTTTGGGCGTGTATAATAATTTTTAAAGAAACGTGTGTGTTTTTGGTGTTGGTGGAAAAGGGAAAATGGAAAAACGTACTGTAAAATATAAAAAAAGAAATAGGGGGAAGGGAAAAGGTTCCCCCCAAAAAAGGGTGGGGAAAAAGATTGGAATGGAAATCGTTTTTTAGGTTTGTTTGTTTCCGAAATCATAAGGGGTTTTTAAAAAGGGGGCTGGACAAATGTTATGGATTTTATAAAGGGGATGTAAGAGTAGGTAGAACTGGAAAAACTCACATCTCTCTCTTGCTAAAAAACTTCTAAGAATTTTTGGGGTGCTGGGGGCGTCTGCGCCTTTTTTTTTTCTCCCCCCCCAATTGCTTTTTTTCTCCACAAAGGGGCCCCTTTTCCGCCCCCTGTATGGAGTAGTTTTCACATGTTTGGGGAGGATCCCCTCATTAAAAGCTTCCCCAAAAGGTCGAGGTTTAAAGCTTTTCGTTCATCAACTCCTCTTTCCCCTGACTGTTTTCAATCTTTATTAAATCAAACCCCTGGGAATGGTTTCTTTTTCTTCCCTTTTTCTAGCGGGGAGTTTCCCTAGTAATTGTAATAGCAAAATAGTAGGTTGGGCCCTTTAGTAATTGTAAATTAAGCAGTAGTAGTTTGTTTTCCTAGTAATTTTAATAGCAGTAGTAGTTGCCATAGTAATTGGGAGTACCCTTAAATAGTAGTTGGGCCCTTTGTAAATTTTAATAGCCCGTAGTAGTTGTTTAAATTTTGTAGCAGTAATTTGCCATAGTAATTGTAATACAAGTAAATAGTTTTGGGCCCTAGTAATTGTAAAACAGTATTAGTTTCCCCTATTTAAATTTTAAAAAGCAGTAGTTTGTTGCCATAGTAATTGTAATAGCAGTAGGGATAGTTTTCCCTAGTAATTGTATAGCAGTAGTAGTAGTTGCCATAGTAATTGTAGTTTGCAGTAGTTGCCCCAAATAATTGGGAATAGCATTTGTAGTTTTCCCTAGTAAATTTTAAAAAGCAGTAGTATTGCCATAGTAATTGTAGTAGCAGTAGTTGCCATAGTAATTGTAATAGCAGTAGTAGTTGCCATAGTAATTATAATAGCAATAGTAGTTGCCATAGTAATTGTAATAGCAGTAGTAGTTGCCATAGTAATTGTAATAGCAGTAGTATTTGCCATAGTAATTATAAAAGCAGTAGTAGTAGTTGACATAGTAATTATAATGGTAGTAGTAGTTGCCATAGTAATTATAATGCAGCAGTATAGTGTGACAGTAAAATTTTAATAGCAGTAGTAGTAGTTTTCCATAGTAATTATAATAGCAGTAGTATAGTTGACATAGTAATTATAATAGCAGTAGTAGTAGTTGCCATGTAATTATAATAGCAGTAGTAGTAGTTGCCATAGTAATTATAATAGCAGTAGTAGGGTTCCCCATCATTGTTGTGCAGTACATGATTGGGTCTAGCATGGGGGTTTTTTCTCCTCTCATTTTGTTCCGTGGCGTCCCAGGTGGAAGTGGACGAGGTTCGTTCCGGTTGGGGGGCCATCACCAGGAAGTACACCTTGTCCCCCTCTAACTGCAGCAAGGTGTAACGCCCCCCTCCCCCCATCAGTCCCCTCGCCCCCACCAGCCACCTCCCCCCCCTCCCCCACCAGCCACCTCGCCCCCTCCCCCACCAGCCACCTCGCCTCCTCCCCCACCATTTCACCAGTCCACCACCCACCACCCCCCTCGTTCCCTCCCCCACCATTTCTCAGGATCCCCTCAACAGCCCCCTAGTCCCCCCCTCCCACCACCCCCCACCCCCCCCTTCCCTCCTTTTACCAAGCGTGTGTGTACAATGGGGCCCTACCCCTAACTACGTCACGGTTTTTTTACATCGGTGCATTTTGTGGGGATAAGGGGCTGGGTTTTTTTGCCGCGGGTGGGTTNAAAACCTTCTCACCCACACTGGTGAGAGAAACTTTGATGTCAGATGTAGAAAACTTACCTGCAAAGCGTCTAACACACACAGGGTCACCCACACTGGTGAGAGAAACTTTGAGTGTTGGAGTGTAGGAAAACATTTACCCCAAGAGCATTCTTAACACACACATGGTCACCCACACTGGTGAGAGAAACTTTGAGGGGTCAGGATGTAGGAAAACTTTACCCCAAAGGTTTTAAAACACACACATGCTCACCCACACTGGTGAGAGAAATTTGATGCCAGGGTGTAGGAAACATTTACCCGCAAGGCATTCTTAACATACCATGCTCACCCACACTGGTGAGAGAACTTGGTGTTTTTGGAGTGTAGGAATAACAGTTGCCCCAAAAGCCATCTTTAACAGACACATGCTCACTCACATGATAAAGAGAACCTTGAGTGCCGGGAGTGTAGGAAAACATTTAACCCGCAAGAGCCGTCTTAACACACACAGCTCACCCACGGGTTTTGAAGAACGGAGTGTCTGGAGTGTAGAAAAAAATTGCCTGCAAGAGCATTTCTTAACACAATACTCCCCCACTCTGGTGAGAGAAAGATTTGAGTGGTCGGATGTGGGGAAACTTTTTACCCGCAAGAGGCAGTCTTAACACACATATGATCACCCACACGGTAAAGAGAAAATTTTGATGTCGAGGAGGTAGGAAAACTTTCCCTAAAGAGCAGTCTTAAAGCCACTTTTCACCCACACTGGTAAAGAGAAACTTTGAGTGCCAGGATTGTAGGAAAATTTGCCCAGAAGAGCAGTCTTAACCCACATGCTACCACACTGGGGGAGAGGAAAGTAACATTGTGATATTTGCGGCAGTGTTTTCCCTACCAAGGGTCGTGTTGCCAGCTTTCCAGACACACTGGAGGAGGGTGGCTGGTGTGGGTTGTGCTTGTGGTGGTGGGTGAGAGGCTTGCCAAGGCATTAAACGCCACTTGTGAGGTGTTGTTAAGAATATCAATAAAGCCACTTCATGAATAATGTGTTCAATGTTTTATTTTCACAGATTACAGAGGGAAAATGAGAGAGGAGAACAGAGAGAGAACGGAGAGAGAAGAGAGAGAGAGAGAGAGAGAGAGAGGAGAGAGAGAGGTTGATAATAGGTTCTTGCATCGCCAATGAACAGACGTAGAAGAGAAATACAATATTATTATCATTATTACTCTTCCTCCTCCTCTTCTTCATTGGCACTTCTTCCTCCAGAAAGTAATATTAGTAATGAAAGAATTAATAAAACATTTTTCTCATCAGTATGATTATTATTGTTTATATATTTTTGCCACCACAAGTTTGTTACCTCCGCCAACGAAGTTGGAGGGGTTATGTTTTCACCCCGATCTGTCTGTTTGTCTGTCTGTTTGTTAGTGTACAGGAGTTCTCGAAAAGTTATGAATAGATTTGAACCAAACTCGGTATACCAAGTCTATTTGGTATAAGGAAGAACTGATTTAATTTTGGATGAAATACCGTGCGGTTTTCCCTGCCCCTGCTACTTCTTCGGATATAACGGATTATCGCATATATCGGATCACCCTCTCCCCAAATTGTCCGTTATAGCGAGGGTTTACTGTGTATTGCATGGAAACGAGACCCTAGTAGTAACATTAAGCTGAAAAAAGTAAATACATAGAATACACACACAACTATATGTCACTGGTTGAGATTCCCAGCCAGAAAAACAATGAAGTGCTTCCCATAAAAGTGTAGGAGTGGTAAAGTAACATTTTGTGGCAGCTTTGTGGAGACCAAGATCCCAGAGCGTGATGCAGAAAGGCAACAACATGTTACTATAGGCAATAAAATGTTATAAAAGGCCTATATAAAAGGCTTATAAATGCACTGTTACTATAGAAACCCGTCGCTCAGTCCATGAACCTCACCTGTGTGGAAGTCTGGGAGCACCAATATCACCTGCAACAACAACACTAACAACAACTACAACACATAATGATGCCAATAATAATAGTGACCCATCATTATAGAAGGATTTAAATGAAGAAGAAGAGTACAGTATATTGCATTGAATGAATACTGTACGTGTGTGTGTGTGTGTGTGTGTGTGTGTATAATGCTTTGAATGAATACGTGTGTGTGTGTGTGTGTGTGTGTGTATAATGCTTTGAATGAATACGTGTGTGTGTGTGTAATGCTTTGAATGAATACATGTGTGTGTGTATAATGCTTTGAATGAATACATGTGTGTGTGTGTAATGCTTTGAATGAATGCATGTGTGTGTGTGTAATGCTTTGAATGAATACATGTGTGTGTATAATGCTTTGAATGAATACATGTGTGTGTGTGTAATGCTTTGAATGAATGCATGTGTGTGTGTGTGTGTGTAATGCTTTGAATGAATGCATGTGTGTGTGTGTGTATAATGCTTTGAATAAAAACGTGTGTGTGTGTATAATACTTTGAATGAATACGTGTGTGTGTGTGTTTGTGTGTATAATACTTTGAATGAATACGTGTGTGTGTGTGTGTGTGGAAAAGGAAAGCTGGAAAAGCGTACTGTAGATATAAAAAAGAAATAGGGAATAACAGGTTCACAAATAGGGTGGTAAATGATTGGAATGGACTCAGTTTATTAGGTAGTTAGTGCAGAGTCATAAGGAGTTTTAAAAGGAGGCTGGACAGTGTTATGGATGGGGATGAAAGGTGGATGTAGGTAGTAGGTAGAACTGGAAATCTCACATCATGTCTCTTGCTAAAACAGCTTCTAAGAAGTTAGTTGTCCTGTGGCGTCTGCGTCCTTTTTTTTCTCCCTCCCAATTGCTTGCTCTCTACAGAGGCCTTATCCACCCATGTATGGAGTATGTCTCACATGTTTGGGGAGGATCCACTCATACAGCTCTCCTAAACAGGGTCGAGTCAAAAGCTTTTCGTCTCATCAACTCCCCTCCTCTGACTGTTTTCAATCTTTATTAAATCACCGCTGCAATGTTGCTTCTCTTGCTTTCTCTAGCAGTAGTTGCCATAGTAATTGTAATAGCAGTAGTAGTTGCCATAGTAATTATAATAGCAATAGTAGTTGCCATAGTAATTGTAATAGCAGTAGTAGTTGCCATAGTAATTGTAATAGCAGTAGTAGTTGCCATAGTAATTATAAAAGCAGTAGTAGTAGTTGACATAGTAATTATAATAGTAGTAGTAGTTGACATAGTAATTATAATAGTAGTAGTAGTAGTTGCCATAGTAATTATAATAGCAGTAGTAGTAGTTGCCATAGTAATTATAATAGTAGTAGTAGTAGTTGCCATAGTAATTATAATAGCAGTAGTAGTAGTTGCCATAGTAATTATAATAGCAGTAGTAGTAGTTGCCATAGTAATTATAATAGCAGTAGTAGTAGTTGCCATAGTAATTATAATAGTAGTAGTAGTAGTTGCCTACTAGTTGCATAGTAATTATAATAGTAGTAGTAGTAGTAGTAGAGGATGGGTATTCCTATCATATTAAGGTCAATTCAATCTTTGTTTCTCGTAAAATTTATCTTCTTTCTTTCTATCTCCCATTTCTATCTCCCCCCTCCCCCACTCCCTCCCCCCCAGACACTCCGGATACGAGTCAAAATGCGTGGGACATTTAATTCGCGATCGTCGATAACTGGTAGATTCAAAACTTTTCAACTTCTCATCACCCTCCTATCAGATCAAGGAACACTCTTAGTTTCTTAATGTCTTTCAAAATAGACACAATAGTGACAGATCACGTTCATAAATGGATGGGTTAGTCGAGTTATTTGCTAAATTAAAAGTCGACCAAATTTGTTTCGACTCCACTACCTCGTCTCTCTAAAAAACGCGTTCGCAGGCTTGAACGAAAGGAAATAACACTTTCCCCGGATATTAGAATAAACATATTAAATTCTTCTATATCAAAGTTAAAGAACTGTATTATAGGCAGCCATTTCATATGTATACTTTTTTCATTAGTTAATTAGAGTCATTCATGGTCTGATAATCCCTTCAGGAGAGGCCGGTTCATAGAATCCGAACATTCCCCTTTTTCCCGCTACTAAGCCCAACCTCGCCTTAGTCACCCCGAGGGAGCCAGTCGTCTCTCCATTCCTCTCCAAGTAAGACCTCGGTACCTCGCTCCTATTCCCCCCCCCCCCCTTCCTTGTTATATTATATCTATCTATATTTCTATATATAGGTAGAGTTGGTTAGTTTTTCATTAACGCATAGGAGGCCTGGCCTGTCCTTATAAGTGTTATTAACGAGTCGTCTCTCCACTCCTCTCCAGAAACCAGGCCACATGGTACAGTGAATCCCATACCAACCCATTACTCTCACATTTTCTCTCCTATATATATATATATTCCATGTATACCTATAGTGCTCAGTTGATACGGACATAGGTGGTAGTTCTAAGAATGATTCAGTGAGGGAGGTTATGCTCTGGAGAGCTTGCCCGTTCCAAATAAGAGTTATATATGTATCTAGGATCTCAAACAAGAGACATAATATTTCATGGTAAATAAATAGGATGATGTTTCAAATATAGTTCTTGTGTTTATTGCAAAAACCCCAGGTGATTATTCCGCGTGTTATGGAAATACTTCCCCACGTCCTCCAAAAGAGTTTTCAGCCTCACTCGGTATAATACTAAATATCCCCCCGACTACCATTAATTCTCATGTATATTCAACGTGCTCAGGGAGTAAACCAGAGAACTACTCGCTTGAGCTGGTGGCAGCATTTCCCCTTACCCCTTAACCCCTACCCCTTCCCCTTAACCTTATCTCCTACCCCTTCCCCTTAAGTTCATTCACATTTCAATACTCTCCGCAGCGAGAAGTGTTCGTACTATAATTAAATAGTGAAGTCATAAGACAAATTTCAATTCTCAATTCAGTTGTAATCAATGAAAAATCCTAACCAATTAATATCATTCAATACAAAGGTGCAAGCAACAACAACATATAAAAACCCTGGCACCACAGTAACGCCCCCCTCCCCCCACCAGCCCCCTCGCCCCCTCCCCCACCAGCCCCCTCGCCCCCTCCCCCACCAGCCACCTCGCCCCCTCCCCCACCATTCCTCCCGTCCACCACCCACCACCCCCCTCGTTCCCTCCCCCACCATCTCTCCGGATCCCCTCAACAGCCCCCTAGTCCCCCCCTCCCCCCTCCCACCACCCCCTCCCCCCCGCTTCCCTTCTCTACCAAGCGTGTTGTGTACAATTGTGTGCAGCATGTCTCCAAATCATGGTTTTGATACGTCTTGATCTGTGTTCAGTTGGAAGTGTTATTCAAGCATTAAATAACCTGAATTATTATTATTTTTCTCTCACTCGATCTTTAACGGTCCCCTGGAGGCCCAGAACGTAATTGGCATTGTAATCTGGTACTACCATTAGACGATTTGTAGTGACTAAGCAATGTTTTATATAGCTATGACCTGTTTAGTATTCTTGTCCACTAACTCATGTGGTATATTCAGTCACTTTTCGTTATTTTATGGCTGACAACAGACAATTTCATATAGCCAAGGAAAGATCTGGGCGTGAAGGGGTTAAGCATCCGCCGATCACCAGGCTCAGGAGGGTGATCACGTGGCCTTGGGATCAATAGAATAAAAGTGGTTCTCGTTCAACTCTTCTATCATCAGGATTACATCAGTTAATTACTCGTCCATTTATAACTAGTGTTGAGAAAGGTGATGGGACTGTAGTGTAGTAGCTAACTGTAATGTAGTAGCTAACTGTAGTGTAGTAGCTAACTGTAGTGTAGTAGCTAACTGTAATGCAGTGGCGTAGCTAGGGGGGGGGGGGGCAGGGGAGCTGTTTGAAAACGCCCCCCAGGGCCCCCTAGAGAGGGGGGCCCCTAAATGCCCCACTCAATCAAAACAAAACTGTGTGGGTTCCCCCTAAAAACTTTTACTTAAACTAAATTAGAGTTTTTTTGTTAAATTTGATCTGTTTTTCTTTTTTATTTCCCTTCCCACAGGGTTTTCAATTTTGGGTTAAAAAAGGAATTTTTGGGCATTGAAAAGGGGAAATCTCAGAAAGTGTTTAAAATGCCCCCAAAATTTTTTTCCTTTTCTAAAACATTTTTCCCCGGAAGGACCCCCCGAACCCCCCCCCCCCAGGGGGCCCCCCCCCCAAAAAAAAAACCCACTTGGGAAACCCTAAGAGAGGGCCCCTTCCCGAAAGTATAGCCCCCGGGCCCCAAATTTTCCTTTTGGGTACGGGCCCCCGCTTTAGGGGTAGTAGTTTTTATGTTGACTTATGTAGTAGTGTATGCAGATGTATTTTAGTAGGTAAAAATATTGATGTCTACCTGTACTTTACTGCACTCAAGACTTTGTTTCATAATAAAAACATTGCCCCGAGGGAGTGGAGTACTTCCCGGGGGCGCGTACCCCCCATGGGGCCCGTTCCCCCCCCTAGCTGCCCCCCCCCCTGGCCCTGGCTGGGCCCTATTTGTTTTGATGCATAATACCCCCCCTAATCTGTTTTGGGAAAAACCTTCTGGGGCACCCGAGTGGCACCTGGAAACCCCCCTTGGCCTAGGCCCTTCCCCCCCATGGATAGATACCTAGCTTTCGTCTTTTCTAAACAAAAGCAATTCAGTCCTGAAAAAAACCCCCCAAATACGTACAACAAAAAATATTTTGAAAAAAAAAGATGATTCCTACCCACAATCCTCTGCAACTCTTTTAAGGAAATTTCGAAGCACTAACGAACCCCCATCATAGAAGCTTTAAAAAATACTTTCCCAAAAAATAAAACCCCCCAAATTAAATTTCTTTTAATTCACATTTACTAACTTTTAAGACTTTTGGGTAAAGTTACACGTCAAAAATTTTGGTCCCAAAAGGGCAAAAAGATCAGGGGTGGGAAGGAAATAAGTAAAAAAGGTTTTGTGTTTGAAGCCAGGTTTAACCCAGGGTTTAGGGTTTCCCTTTAGTAATCCGGTGCGAAACGACAGTCGAGGGCGCGGGCCCCGAGGGAAACAGGAGTGTGTGCAGGGGGGCAGGGAGGTTGTGGGCTGGGACAGCCACGGTGGCGGCGAGCAGGGAGGCGGGATAAGACCCGGGCCCTGCCACAGGACACAGTTTTTCAGCATCGGGCCCCCTATAGCCCACACCCGATTTATGTGTGTAGGTATTAAAGGGGTTTTCGAGCAGGGGGAAGGAGTCCATAGGAGGGTGGAGTCACACATCACCTCCCTGGTGGTGGTGTCGGGGATGGGGGGGACGGTGTGGTGGTGGTGGTGGTGGTGATCGTTCCAGTGACGGGGGGGGGTCCCCATAACGGTTTTTTGGTATTTTAAAAACCGGGGGCCTCGTTTATTTTCCCCCAACGTGGGGGAGACAATCAAAACCTGCTATCTTTTGAGACTGTAGGGTTGCTGAAGCCCCGGCCCCCCCTTAGAGCAGGTTTGTCTGTGAAGGGTAAATCTGGCACATGAAAACAGGATTGTGAAGGCCTCGAGATAAGCTTTTTTTTTTTTTTTTCCCCTTTTTGTTTAAGGATCAAACTTGTTGTTTAAGAAAAATTCATAATGAGAAAAATTTTTACTGAAAAAAATTTGAGGGAAAAATTAAGATACCTTCCCCCCCACTCCAAAAGGGTTTTGGGGGGACACGTGCCCCTGTTCCCCCCAAACGGGCCCCCAGAAATTTGAAACGGGGTTTAAAAACCCTTTTTGGGCTAATTTTTTAAAAGCTGTTAATTCAAGTATTTTTTTGACCTTGCTACTGTTCTGGTAGTTTCCATTTTGACACAGAATCCTTGGTGGGACAAAAAAATTTTTTTGCTGGGAGTTTTGAGCGTTTTGATTAATCTGCTAACCGTTTCTGTCGCAATTATTATGTTTTTTTTTTTTTTTTTTTTTTTTTTTTTTTTTTTTTTTTTTTTTTTTTTTTTTTTTTTTTTATAGGTAAAGGTTAGGTTAAATTTTGTTTTTTTTGCGCCAAAAAAAAAAAAATTTATTTGCGACAGAAAGGGGTTAGCGATTTAATTCAAAACGCATAAAAATTTACCAAAAAAAAATTGGTTCTCCCCAAAAGTAGGTCGGTGTTATTTTGAAATTTCCCGGTTTCTACAGGTCCGAACCAGTGTGAAGTAAAAATGAAATGTTGGAAACAAAAAAAATTCATAGGCGATTAGGTTTTTGGGGGGTTAGGTTGCCTAGGTCAGAGGTCGAAACCCAAATTCGAGAAAGCCTTTTTTCTTCACACTTGCCAGGGCAGCAGTTTGATGGAGGTACATTATGAATGCAAATTCCCAACGTAAAAGAAAAAAATAAAAAAATTCATCCCAATATTTCCTAGGACCCAGGCCCCTGGGTCACCTAACTATTGTACTGCAGCTTTCTCCCCAGGATTTTTTTCTTTTATTTTTTTAACGAAAATTTGGACATTTTTTTGTGGGTGGCAGGAGGTTTTTGTTTGCGTTGGTGCGGCGGTCTTTTTTTACAAGTTGAATATTAATTAGACAAAACAAAAAAATGTTTTTATTCTTACCCAGAGTTGGGACCGTCGTGGGGGCCTGGGGGTCTGGCGTGCGGGAAACGGCCCGGCGCCACCCCCCGGGCCCCCCGGGCACCACACAGACTCCCCCAAAAGGGTGGGTCTCCAAAGGGCACTGAAGGCCAGTTCGTATCGGGGAAAATATACCCTGAAAGAACTGTGGCATTAGTGGGTAACACTGATCTAAGGAGTGTTTATAAGACTGCTATTTAGATCATGGGGTAATGGGAGCCTAACCCACGCCAACAGGGATCTCGGCCCAGTGATAATGTTAAAATTTGAAGGGGAGTGTTTCACCAGGAAGGAAAAAAAAGGTGGGAATGGTTAGTTAAGGGGTGACTTGTGGTAAAGGGTTTGTGTAGTGTGTGGTCTGAGAAAGTTGACTGTGGGTGGTGTGAGAAAGTCTAGACTGTGTTGTGGTGATAAAAGTCAAACTGTTGTGTGTGGGTGATAGAAAGTTAGACTTTGGTGTGGTGATGAAAAAACTAGATGTGTGTGTGGTGATGAAAAAGTCTAGACGGTGGTGTGGGATGAAAAAGTCTAGACTGTGTGTTTTGGGTGAGAGAAAGTCTAATTTGGGGTTTTTGTGTGGTGCGGAAAGTCTAGACTGTGTGTGTGGTGATGAGAAAGTTAGCTGGGGGTTGGTGATGAGAAAGTTAGACTGTGGGGTGATGAGAAAGTCTAGACGTGGGGTGTGGTGATGAGAAAGTCTGATTTTGGGGGTGGGGTGATGAGAAGCTAGACGGTGGTGTGGTGATGAAAAAAGTTAGATTTGGGTTGTGGTGATGAGAAAGTCTAGAATGTGTGGTGAGAGAAAGTTAGACTGGTGTGTGGGATGAGAAAGTCTAGAGGGTGGGGTGTGGTATGAAAAGTCTAGATGTGTGGTGATGGGGGAAAAGTTAGACTGTGTGGTGATGAAAAGTCTAATGTGTGTGGGGGTGATGAGAAAGTTAGACTGTGTGTGGTGATGAGAAGTCTAGCCTGTGGGTGATGAAAAATCTAGACTTGTGGTGATGAGAAATTTTAACTGTGGTGTGGTGATGAGAAAGTCAATGTTGTGTGGGGGGGAAGAAAGTTCTGACTGTGTGGTGATGAGAAAGTCTAGACTGGTGTGTGGTGATGAAAAAGTCTAAAAGTGGTGTGGTGATGGAAAGTCTAGACTGTTGCTAATGAGGTCTAGACTGTGTGGTGATGAAAAAGTCAACTGGTGGTGAGGAGAAAGTCTGAGTGGGGTGAGAAAAAAGTCTAGACTGTGTGGTGATGAAAAACTCTAGACTGTGTGTGTGGTGAGGGAAAAAGTCTAGACTGTGTGGTGATAGAAACTCTAGCTGTGTGTGTGGGATGAGAAACTCTAGTTTGTTTGATGTTTGAGGTTTTTTTTTCTCTATGATAATATTTAAAACAGGAGACCGTTTGGGATTTTGTAGCGTAAGAAAGGGGTTGTGACCATGAAGAACTACACCATGACACCAAGACCAAGATGACCCCCAAGATGACCTCTGCCAGCCTTCCACCCCCGGCCAGTGTTCAAGGCAGTTTTTGCGTGACCCGTGGTGTGGGGCCCGGTAACTATCCAGACCGAGGAGTGGGGTTCAAGCCTTGCCCCACGCCCAACCTTCATGTACGTGGTGTTAGGATAGGCAACAGTTTTAGGTCCCCCTGAGACTCACGGGAAGATCGACAAAAAGAGAGAGGTGGGCTATGGCTGACAACAACACACACCATAGCTTTACACGCATCAAGAAAGATAATGTTTTTTTTCTTTTTCCCCATCTTTAATCTTTTCTGAATTTGGGGAAAAAAAGAAGAAAAAAAATTTATTTTTTTAATCTCAGCTTTTTTGTGACAGCCTGGGGGACTGCGTATACCCCCCAGGCTGTCACTCCTCCCTATCGAAACTATAAAATGCAAAAAAAAATTGGTGCCCAAAAAAGTTTTTTGTGCCCAAAATTTTTTTTTGCCAATTTTTTTTTTTTTTAATGCCAAAAAATTTTTTAGGCCCAAAAAAAATTTTTTCCAAAAATTTTTTGTGCCCCCCAAAAAAATTTTGCCAAAATTTTCGAGTCCCGCATTTTTTGTGCCAAAAAAAAATTTAGTGCCAAATTTTTTTTTAATTCGTATCTCTCCATAGAAAAGCGTCCTTCACTTAGTTTTAGCCTTCCCCCGCCGTGTCACACCCTTTTTTCCCGCCCTCATAATAGTGCCCTAGGGGCCTTTGTGTTAGGCACAGTCCTGTTTTTGGGGATTGCAGTCAATTTCACCCCAAAACAAAAAATGTTGGGGCCCCCATCAACGCCTGTAATTAAATACAGGGGCTTCCTTTAGAAAAATTCTGCTAAGTTTTCTTTTTTTATGCATGATACATTCCCAATTACAAATAAAAAAACCAGTAGAAAATTTGTATTAAATGACCATGATAATGCGTTAAAATGTGTAGTAGTCCTTAAACTGTAAAAATCCTTGTTTCTACGCTATTGTGATTCTACAAGTTTTTTTGTGAACCTGGCCAGCAATGTTCAAAAAAGGAAAGACAAAAACCTCCTGCTTGAAGAGTCCCCTTGTTATGCTGAAGTAAAAGAGGCTTTAGGAAACTTCTAAACGACCCCCTTTTTGCTGAAGAATAGCAGGGGTTTTAGGAAACATTCTAAGCAGACCCTTGTTACACTGAAATAAAAGCACGGCTTTCAGGAAAATTCAAGCAGCCCTGTTACCTGAAGTAATAGCAGGGCTTCAGGAAAAAATTTTTAAGCAGACCCTGTTTCTCTGAAGTAAAAGAGGACTTTCGGAAACATTTAAGCAGACCCTTGTACTCTAAAAATAGCAGGACTTTCAGGAAAAATTCTAAGCAGACCCCTTTTTACTCTGAAGTAATAGCAGGACTTTCAGGGAAAAAATTCTAAGCAACCCCTTTTTACATGAAGTATAGAAGGTTTTTAGGAAACATTCTAAGCAGACCCTTGTTACCGAAGAATAGCAGGGCTTTCAGGAACATTCTAAGCAGAGAGTTTTTGTGCCTTTTAGAAAAATCTTTGATGTCGGGTCAAAAAAATGAAAGAAAAGTTTACCTGCACGTTAATTAAGGGGCTTTACTAAAAGCGAGGTTAATTTAGTGTATGTTCCAATGTTTTTTCTTTTTTTTGCTTGCGGTGGGCCGGACATCAGAACCTGGGAGTGGTGGGCACAAGGTCTCCAGTGTCAGCCAGGAGCAACAGTTTCTTCAGCAAAATCCTACACGACACCCTTGCGGCCTCAGAAAAATTTCTATTCTTTGCTTAACCACAAGGTAAGCATATTTTTTTGTATCAGGGAAGATGTTGAACAATAACACCCCCATTCAAAACTCTATAGGTAAAAAAAGAAATATGCTGATACCAGAGTTGGCGGTTTTCAGTGCATTTAAAAAATTGCACTTTACCCGGGTATTACCAAGCTACCAAATGATACTTAGGAAAACTGAGCCTTCCATAGTGTTCATGGTACATTGCTGAATAAAAAAAATTACAGTAAGACTACACCAATATTAAGATAATCGAAGGAAAGCAAAATAGTGTATAAACATTTTACAGCGAGTTGAAGCAAAACAAAATGTTTATACACTATTTTACTTTCCTTCAATGATCTTAATATTGGTGTAGTCTTACTGTAATGTTCTTATGCAGCAATGTACCATGAACGGCTCAGTTTTCCTAAGTATCATTTGGTAATATCCGGTAAGAGTGCAACATTTCAATGCACTGAAAATCCCCCTACTCTTGTGATAGGATAATAAAAAGTCATGAGACACTATCGAGTTTTGAATGGCGTGTTGTTCAACAATCTCTGCCCGATTCACTGATACAAACAAAATATGCTTACCTTGTGTAAGAGTTAAGCAAAGAACTATGAATATTTTCTGAGGCAACTCAAGGGTGTTGGGTAGCTGCGAGGCGAGATGCCTGTCCCACCCGAGTGTATCAGCGACGTCCTTACATCCTGGAGCAGACCCCAATACCCTTGTCTGTGGGCACCTAGAATGCCATTTAGAGTGTACACCCAAATATTAATCCAAAGTTTACTAAATAAATTTTTTGTAATTACACTACAGCGTTTTGGTATAGAGAACATTTCACACATACCGATATTGCTGAATATATATATATATATACATATACATATATATACATATATATACATATATATACATATATATATACATATATATACATATATATACACATATATATATATATACACATATATATACATATAAATATACATATATATACATATATATACATACATATACATACATACAGGTATATATATACATATATATACATACAGGTATATATATACATACAGGTATATATATACATACAGGTATATATATACATACAGGTATATATATACATATATATACATACAGGTATATATATACATATATATACATACAGGTTATATATATACATATATACTACGATAACAGTTATATATATAACATATATATACATACAGGTATATATATACATATATATACATACAGGTATATATA
Organism: Chionoecetes opilio; assembly: GCA_016584305.1. Classification (NCBI taxonomy): domain Eukaryota; kingdom Metazoa; phylum Arthropoda; class Malacostraca; order Decapoda; family Majidae; genus Chionoecetes; species Chionoecetes opilio. Next base: position 470,403 of record JACEEZ010019097.1, on the reverse strand, counting down.
TACATATATATACATACAGGTATATATATACATATATATACATACAGGTATATATATACATATATATACATACAGGTATATATATACATACAGGTATATATATACATATATATACATACAGGTATATATATACATATATATACATACAGGTATATCATAATATAATATACATAATAATATAATATACAGTTTTAATATTACATACAGGTTAATTAATATATACATACAGGATATAATATATACTATAATAATACAGGTATATTATATATATATATACATACAGGTATATATATACATATATATACATACAGGTATATATATAATATATATACATACAGGTATATATATACATATATATACATACAGGTATATATATACATATAATTATATTACATACAGGTATATATATATATAATAATATATACAGTTATATATATATATATATATACATACAGGTATATATATTATATATATATATAATACAGGTATATATATATATATATATACATACAGGTATATATATAATTATAGGATATATATATATAATACTAAGGTATATATATATATTATATATAATCAGTATATATATTAATATACATACAGGTATATAATATATTCATAAGTATATATAATATATATTACATACAGGTATTATTATAATATACTAATATAATATTATATATACATACAGGTATATATATTATATATATACATAAATTATATATATATATATATACATACAGGTATATATAATATATATAATACATACAGGTATAATAAAATATATATATATATACATACAGGTATAATATATATATATATAATACAGGTATAATATATATATATATAATAAATATATATATATATTATATATATACATACAGGTATAATATATATATATATATATATTAAATACGGTATTATATATATATATATATACATACAGTATATATAATATATATAAGTATATAATATATATATATAATATATATATATATATAATATAATAATATATATATATATATATACATTACAGGTTATATATATATATATAATAATATATACATACAGGTTATATTATATATATATACATAAGGTATATATATATAATATATATCATACAGGTATATATAATTATATATATATATATACATACAGGTATATATATATATACATACAGATATATATATTATATAATTATAATACAGGTATATATATATATATATATATACATACAGGTATATATACTATATATAATATTATACATACAGGTATTAATATATATACATAATATATATATATATAATACAGGTATATAATATATATCATAGTATATATTAATTTATTACAGGTATATATATTCATCATATATATAATACAGGTTTTATATATATATATTATTATATACTACAGTATATATATATATATATATATAATACTCAGGTAAATTTTATATAAGTATATATATATATACATACAGGTAATTATAGTATATAATAATACAGGTATATTATGATAATATATACTCAGGTATAGAGTATATATTATAATATTACTAAATAATTTAAATACAGGTATATATATATATATATATCATACAGATATATATATATATATTATAATACAGGTATATATATTATAATATATACTACATATAGTATATATATATATATATATATATATATATACAGGTATATATATATATATATATATATATATATATATATATATATATATATATATTATATATATATATATATATATAAACTAATCAATTTTGGGAAATGTCTCTGGAACTCTTAAACACAAAACTTTTAACCAGCAAATACGGCCAGTGCCCAGGTTGTATGTGTGTGGCAGCCCCTCCACGCCGCGGAATGGAGGGCCCGCCGATGATAGGTGTGGGTGAGGTGGGGCTGCTGTCTTGACCCCCTCCAGTGTTGGGGGTGTGGAGGGGTGCTGTCTTGTGCCCCTCCAGTGTTGGGGGTGTGGAGGGGTGCTGTCTTGTGTCCCTCCAGTGTTGGGGGTGTGGAGGGGTGCTGTCTTGTGCCCTCCAGTGTTGGGGGTGTGGAGGGGTGCTGTCTTGTGCCCCTCCAGTGTTGGGGGTGTGGAGGGGTGCTGTCTTGTGTCCCTCCAGTGTTGGGGGTGTGGAGGGGTGCTGTCTTGTGTCCCTCCAGTGTTGGGGGTGTGGAGGGCTGCTGTCTTGTGCCCCTCCAGTGTTGGGGGTGTGGAGGGGTGCTGTCTTGACCCCCTCCAGTGTTGGGGGTGTGGAGGGGTGCTGTCTTGACCCCCTCCAGTGTTGGGGGTGTGGAGGGGTGCTGTCTTGTGCCCCTCCAGTGTTGGGGGTGTGTGGAGGGGTGCTGTCTTGTGCCCCTCCAGTGTTGGGGGTGTGGAGGGGTGCTGTCTTGTGTCCCTCCAGTGTTGGGGGTGTGGAGGGGTGCTGTCTTGACCCCCTCCAGTGTTGGGGGTGTGGAGGGGTGCTGTCTTGTGCCCCTCCAGTGTTGGGGGTGTGGAGGGGTGCTGTCTTGACCCCCTCCAGTGTTGGGGTGCGGAGGGGTGCTGTCTTGACCCCCTCCAGTGTTGGGGTGTGGAGGGGTGCTGTCTTGTGTCCCTCCAGTGTTGGGGGTGTGGAGGGGTGCTGTCTTGTGCCCCTCCAGTGTTGGGGGTGTGGAGGGGTGCTGTCTTGTGTCCCTCCAGTGTTGGGGTGTGGAGGGGTGCTGTCTTGTGTCCCTCCAGTGTTGGGGGTGTGGAGGGGTGCTGTCTTGTGCCCCTCCAGTGTTGGGGGTGTGGAGGGGTGCTGTCTTGTGTCCCTCCAGTGTTGGGGGTGTGGAGGGGTGCTGTCTTGTGCCCCTCCAGTGTTGGGGGTGTGGAGGGGTGCTGTCTTGTGTTCCCTCCAGTGTTGGGGGTGTGGAGGGGTGCTGTCTTGTGTCCCTCCAGTGTTGGGGTGTGGAGGGGTGCTGTCTTGTGCCCCTCCAGTGTTGGAGGTGTGGAGGGGTGCTGTCTTGTGCCCCTCCAGTGTTGGGGTGTGGAGGGGTGCTGTCTTGTGCCCCTCCAGTGTTGGGGTGTGGAGGGGTGCTGTCTTGTGCCCCTCCAGTGTTGGAGGTGTGGAGGGGTGCTGTCTTGTGCCCCTCCAGTGTTGGGGGTGTGGAGGGGTGCTGTCTTGTGCCCCTCCAGTGTTGGAGGTGTGGAGGGGTGCTGTCTTGTGCCCCTCCAGTGTTGGAGGTGTGGAGGGGTGCTGTCTTGTGCCCTCCAGTGTTGGGGGTGTGGAGGGGTGCTGTCTTGTGCCCCTCCAGTGTTGGGGGTGTGGAGGGGTGCTGTCTTGTGTCCCTCCAGTGTTGGGAGTGTGGAGGGGTGCTGTCTTGTGCCCCTCCAGTGTTGGGGGTGTGGAGGGGTGCTGTCTTGTGCCCCTCCAGTGTTGGGGTGCGGAGGGGTGCTGTCTTGTGCCCCTCCAGTGTTGGGGGTGTGGAGGGGTGCTGTCTTGTGCCCCTCCAGTGTTGGGGGTGTGGAGGGCTGCTGTCTTGACCCCCTCCAGTGTTTGGGGTGTGGAGGGGTGCTGTCTTGTGTCCCTCCAGTGTTGGGGGTGTGGAGGGGTGCTGTCTTGTGCCCCTCCAGTGTTGGGGTGCGGAGGGGTGCTGTCTTGACCCCCTCCAGTGTTGGGGGTGTGGAGGGGTGCTGTCTTGTGTCCCTCCAGTGTTGGGGGTGTGGAGGGGTGCTGTCTTGTGTCCCTCCAGTGTTGGGGGTGTGGAGGGGTGCTGTCTTGTGTCCCTCCAGTGTTGGGGGTGTGGAGGGGTGCTGTCTTGTGCCCCTCCAGTGTTGGGGGTGTGGAGGGGTACTGTCTTGTGTCCCTCCAGTGTTGGGGGTGTGGAGGGGTGCTGTCTTGTGCCCCTCCAGTGTTGGGGGTGTGGAGGGGTGCTGTCTTGTGTCCTCCAGTGTTGGGGGTGTGGAGGGGTGCTGTCTTGTGCCCCTCCAGTGTTGGGGGTGTGGAGGGGTGCTGTCTTGTGCCCCTCCAGTGTTGGAGGTGTGGAGGGGTGCTGTCTTGTGCCCCTCCAGTAGTTGGGTGTTGGAGGGGTGCTGTCCTTGTGTCCCTCCAGTTTGGGGTGTGAGGGTGACTGTCTTGTGCCCACCATGTTGGAGGTGTGGAGGGTGCTGTCTTGTGCCCCTCCAGTGTTGGGGTGTGGAGGGGTGCTGTCTTGTGCCCCTCCAGTGTTGGGGGTGTGGAGGGGTGCTGTCTTGTTCCCTCCAGTGTTGGGGTGTGAGGGTGTGTCTTGTGCCCTCCAGTGTTGGGGTGTGGAGGGGTCTCCTGTCCTTGTGTCCCTACAGTGGCTTTGGAGGTGTTGAGGGTGCTGTCTTGTGTCCTCCAGTGTTGGGGTGTGAGGGTGCTGTTTGTGACCCCTCCAGGTGTGGGTGTGAGGGGTGCTGTCTTTGTCCCTCCAGTGTTGGGGGTGTGGAGGGGTGCTGTCTTGTGCCCCTCCAGTGTTGGGGGTGTGGAGGGGTGCTGTCTTGTGCCCCTCCAGTGTTGGGGGTGTGGAGGGGTGCTGTCTTGTGCCCCTCCAGTGTTGGGGGTGTGGAGGGGAGGGCCTCAAGGGGTTAAGTATTTCCGTGTTTTTCCTTTCTTTCAGCAATCTTGGTGCAAAGGTTCCATCATGATTCAGGAAAAAGACATTATTGTCCCACAAAGTGATGGACGAGACTACACAAAACCTCGCCCTTCAATGTCCAAAAAACTATTCATTACAAAGCCAAATACTACCATTGAGAGGCAGCAGCAAGGGCTTTAGTATCTACCCTAGCAAGGGCTTTAGTATCTACCCTAGCAAGGGCTTTAGTATCTACCCTAGCAAGGGCTTTAGTATCTACCCTAGCAAGGGCTTTAGTATCTACCCTAGCAAGGGCTTTAGTATCTACCCTAGCAAGGGCTTTAGTATCTACCCTAGCAAGGGCTTTAGTATCTACCCTAGCAAGGGCATTAGTATCTACCCTAGCAAGGGCTTTAGTATCTACCCTAGCAAGGGCTTTAGTATCTACCCTAGCAAGGGCTTTAGTATCTACCCTAGCAAGGGCTTTAGTATCTACCCTAGCAAGGGCTTTAGTATCTACCCTAGCAAGGGCTTTAGTATCTACCCTAGCAAGGGCTTTAGTATCTACCCTAGCAAGGGCTTTAGTATCTACCCTAGCAAGGGCTTTAGTATCTACCCTAGCAAGGGCTTTAGTATCTACCCTTCGTCGCATCGTCTTGTATATTTGTAGACAATTTGGACTTGTCTTTTAATGCAGTTGTCATCACTTTTCCTGCGGCTGTCCAATGATGAAGAGACAGAGTAAGGTTTATGCGATATACATATATGTGACCTGCAGAAAATAGGAGTGTAACTTATGCGTGGAAAGACTGTTTTTTATGGCAATCAGCAGAGAAACCTTTAAAACTCTGAAGACATTTATTCAAAGTCACACCTGCACTGCCACCCCAACAACTGCTGGGGCCATTATTCCCTCACAGAACACAAGGGCACGGCTGCTACCACACATGTAACACACTGCCCACCACCACCCATTGCCACACAGGACACTCCCACAGGCACGGGTACAACCACACTTGTCCACACAACACACCACCTCAAAAGTGGATCTTCATGTGGCTGGCAATATCACTCTTTGTCTTGAAACACTTGCTACAAATATCACACTTGAACTCCCTCAAGCCAGTGTGTCTAAAGGTGTGTCTGGTGAGATCACTCTTTGTAGTAAAAATTTTCTCACACTCTAAACATTTATGATTCTTAACCCCACTGTGTGTCAGGGTGTGGTTGGTGAGATTACACTTATGAGTAAATCTTTTCCCACACTCTAAACATTCATAATTCTTAACACCACTGTGTGTCAGGGTGTGTGTGGTGAGGGAACTCTTTGCAGTAAATCTTTTCCCACACTCTAAACATTTATAATTCTTAACACCACTGTGTGTCAGGGTGTGTGTGGTGAGGGAACTCTTTGCAGTAAATCTTTTCCCACACTCTAAACATTCATAATTCTTAACACCACTGTGTGTCTGGGTGTGTGTGGTGAGGTGACTCTTTGTAGTAAATCTTTTCCCACACTCTAAACATTCATAATTCTTAACACCACTGTGTGTTACGGAATGTCTCTCAAGGTGACTCTTGTATTTGAATGTTTTGTCACACTGCTGGCACTTCAGCTCACTGTGTGCCTTGTGGCCTGAGCTGCCTGCCTCCAGGTGATTCTTGTCATCACCCCTGTACCTCCCCACCCCTGAGGCAGCCTGATCCTGCTGCTCCCGGCCACTCATGCTGCTGCCCGGCCCCACAGCCTCCACCGCAGCAAGACTCCCACCAGCACACGCGACGGCTGGTCCTGCGGGAACCCTCGGGGATGCCGGAGCGAGCCAGGTTAGTGCTGGGCGGAGCAGCTGGCTTGGAGTGTGACCTCAGCACCTGCAACAGTGGTGACACAGTCAGGACACGGTGAGCCACGCGCTGCCCTGACACTCTGCTCCTGCCAGCGGGACCCACACCCTGCTTCCTGCCTCACTCACACCATACTTGGCAAGGCCTCCTCTCCCTCCTCCTCCTGAAAGGGGAGGTGAATAACGGGACTAATATGGTGAATAAAGGACGTGTTGATGAAATTGAATGATGAGGAGGAAGAGACAAGACTTGAAGATGAAGTGGAAGAAGTAGTAAGATTGGGACCTTATGCAGAAGGAAGAGATAGACCCATCAAACTAAGATTGAAATGGCAGACTGCAACCCAGGAGATCCTGGAGAGAGCTTTTAGGCCAAGGTCAACGGATGATGACAGGGAGGTGGATGCAAAACAAGCCGTGAAGGAAGAGGAAATGAAATGAAAGAGGAAGTAAGGCAGAAAAATGAAGGGAGAACGGAGGAAGAGAAAGCAACATGTTTTTTTAAGCTAGGATTAGATGAATGGCTGAGAAAATTATATATAAAGAAAAAAAGACTAAAGGGAAATGGTGTGAGGAAATATGTTGTAAAAAAAGGAATGGCAGTGACGTACACGAACACAGATGTGATGATGCCAAGCAGGCGGGAACTAAGATATTATTTATTAACTAATGATCCAGACGTGGTGTGTCTAACAGAAACGAAATGATTAGAAGACCAAGTGGTGATAAGTAATAACTACAACATGTGGAGAAGGGACAGAAGTGGTGGAGTTATGATAAGGACAAAATATAAGGGTGAAAGTATAAACAAAGTGGAGTATGGAGAAGGAAGAGCTGCAATAGTGAGTGTACCAATAGAAGTCACAACTAGAGAAACACAGACTATAGTGGCGACCTCTGTACCACCCAAAACAAAGACTTGGAGGAAGGAACAACATGAGAAAGTACTAGAGGACACCTTGAAGTATTTAAGTATAATAATCAAGAGTAGTAAAAGGTACTGCTGGCTGGAGATTTTAACTGCAAGGAAGTAAAACGGGAGACCTTTGAAGGAGGAAATGAGAATGTTTTGGGGGATAGATGGTTGAGGCTGACAATGGAAGACACGATGACTCAGTGAGTGACAGAAAACACAAGATCCAGGGGAGATGATGAACCAGCAAGACTTGACTTACGTGTTAACAATAGGTATAGACCAGTGGTTCTTAAACTTTATCGTGCAGCGGACCCCTTTTCTTAAAGGTAATCATGTGGCGGACCCTTAATTCTGAGATTTACCCTCTACACTATCTCTTGAGTAAAATTTAAAAAAAGTTTGTTTTCTAGAATATACTAAAATTATTACTGAATTATTTATTAATAACTTTAACATAATTAGTCAAGTTTTGCCTCACATAGCGTTATTTATTTCACAATTTAAAATTTACATTTTTACACACAAATTTCAGTGAGCAACAACCTTTGGTCATCACATCTCGATCCTAATGGGATGAATGGCACCTACTGCTTTTGCTGATTCATGATCCAAGTGATATCTGGCTCCAATCTGCTGAGCTTCAGTCGCATGTCGGGTTCCACATTGATTCGGGTGGGCTTTTTTGTATTAAGATCAACCAGTGTGGAAAATCCAATCTGGCAATGTTGCGAAAATGTGGAATGTGGAAAATTCAATATGTTGTTGGGAACGGCATCAAGTGCCTCAAAGCCAATTCTGCGAGTCCAGGGTAGTCTGGCTGTACTTGAGCCCAAAAATCCGTCAAACTTCTCTCCCTGAATAGTTGCTGAGGTGTTCCATTTGTTGCAATTTCAACAAGGTTATCAACCTCTTTTGATGGCAGCTCGACACTGACCTTTTCTATCTCGGCTTGATCAGTAGCAAATTTATTTCTAATCCATTCAAAGCTTGGGTCTGGTTCTGGAAATTATTTTCCTAACTTTCACTAAGTGAAGGCCTTGAATATGGGCTATGAAAGCTTGTGTTGTGTCACCATCTAGCTCTTCTTCGACAGTGAGAAGGAAGTCTACTAAGGTAGGAAAAAGACTCAAAATTCATCAGCAAAAATCATCTTCCATCAGCAGCCTAACGTCAACTGACTCAACTTTTAAGCGGCCACTAAATTTGCAGCAGCCCCTAAAAAGTTGCCAAATCGCATGTATCATTACAGTCGTCGGTTAAATTGTTTCCAGATACTATTATATATTTTAGCCGACATTCAAATTTGCCTGCGGACCCCTCGAAATGTTCTGCGGACCCCAAGGGGTCCGCGGACCACACTTTAAGAAACACTGGTATACACCTAGCAAAGGAGATAAGTCATGTGTGCCCCATGGGAAAGAGTGACCATGGAGCTAATCTTAGAAATGGAGACGGAAAAGTATGTAAAGGAAGATGAATCCTACAAGAGGAGCAGAAGCAACTTTGCAAAAACTAATATGGAAGAACTGAGAAAAATCTTTGAAGAAATTGACTGGGGAGAAATGAAAAGAGTGAATGATGTGCAAGAGAAATAAGATAATTTTATGGGCATATTTGAGAAAAGAGTCAGAGAACATGTATCATCATATAAAGCAAGAGAAAAAGAAAACAGGAATGGTTTAATGGAAGACGTGAGAGGGCAAAGAGAATAAGGGATGAGGCATGGAAAAGAGTGAAGGGAAATCGGGCACAAAGAAGTAAAGAAGACTTAAGTTGACAAGAAATTAACATGTGTGCATAAGGAGGAAGGAAGAGAAGAGATATCAGAAGGATATAGTTGAAAAGCGTAAGGAAGAACCGTAACTGTTCTATAGCTTTATCAATGGAAGGATCAAGCATAAGGACAAAGTAGAGAGACTGAAAGAAGGAAATTAAATATATGAAGATCCAAAAATAAAGAGTGAAATATCAAGTAGAAATTTTCTGCAAGTATTCACAAAAGAATCGAGATTTAATGAACCACAAATACTGAAGAAGTCCTGAAGGAGTGAAAAATAAAAATAAGGAAGGAAGAAGTTTATGAATTGTTGAAGAAGAGGAAAGCACTAGGACCAGATGGGGTGTCAGGGTGTGTCTTAAAGGAGTGCAGAAAGCAGTGGGTTGAACCAGTTTATGATATAATAAAATGCCCATTAACAATTGGAAAAATGCCAAAAGAGTGGAAGAGAGCGGCTATGGTGCCAATATATAAAATGGAAAGATGGAGGCACCATTAAATTATAGACCAGTGTCATTGACTAGCGCAGTATGCAAGGTAGGTGAGAAAATAATAAAAAAGCAATGGACGGAATATTTAGAAAGTGAAGGCATATTACCGGACCGGCAGTATGGTTTTAGGAAAAGGAGATCATAAAAGGAGATCATATGTGACAAGCTGAATAAGCTTTTACTTAAGAATAATTGATACAACCCAGGATAGAGATGGCTGGGTGGTAAAATTCTAGAGTCCTTTCCCGCCCTTATTAGGGCATTTTCACAGTAACCTAGGCCATCAGTAATAAATTAAATAAAGCAATGAACTCTATCTTATAATGGGTGTAGCTGATTGCGTTTTTCAGTTAATTGAAGAGCACTTCATTGACAAACATCATCCAAAATTTCAAGGATCTATGTCAATAACTTTTTTCAGCGCCCAAAAGTGTTCGAATGTTGGACGGAACTTGGTGTCTCATTTAATTAATTTAATTATTGGAATTGCCATTACTAATGCTTGTATATATGTAAAATATATTATTTACCACAATTAAAATAGGTTAATATGTTATAAAATATACGCGTTAAATGTAATAAGTATGTATAATTTATATATTCAGCGCCGACATCGTTTATATTACACTAATTTTTCCGTCCACAATGTCCACTCCGACACATTGGTCTATCTTATGCCAGAATATATGAAAGTCTATTGTTTTTCATTGATATACAAGACACTATAAGGGACTATATATAGTCCCTTATAGTGTCTTGTATATCAATGAAAAACAAAAGACTTTCATATATTCTGGCATAAGATATAGACCGATGTGTCGGAGTGGACATTGTGGACAGAAAAATTAGTGTAATATAAACGATGTCGGCGCTGAATATATAAATTATACATACTTATTACATTTAATGCGTATATTTTATAACATATTAACCTATTTTAATTGTGGTAAATATATACAAAAATTTGAGGTGTTCAGTTTTCAAGTTGTTGAATAAATTTTTTACAGTTGTGGCAATGTATTGTTGTTACTGTGAAATTATCATAATATCTGCAGCTTTTTGGTAAAAATATTCTATACAATTGATCCTTCAATATTCACTGCAACCAAAGCGATAAAAGACAATCTAAATTTTTGTGCTGTGAGACAATGATGGCCTACCGTAGATAACAGTGAAGTCGCCACCTACAGTGAAGTCGCCAGGCGCCAAATATTACGAATTATAGCATCACTACTGACTTTTATGTGCCACTGAAGATGTTACACAGTAGTTTATATCATGATTGTATAATCTACCCTGTTTCAGCGTTGTTTTATGCTTTGTATCTGCAAGTATAACTGTTGCGCATTTTGCTTCTCACGTTTTTCTTCGCGCGATGACAGACAGTAAACAATAGCCTTTCGGGCGACAGGACACAGACTTGCCAGATCTTTCAAACTTGAATAGAATTTATTTTCACGTTGGCAGAGGAATTTTTATATATCCAAGCATCTTCCGCAGCTAATATATATAGAGACTTGTTTTACTTTACCTCTAATTTCCCTGAATTCCCCAGAGTGGCGACTCAACTGTTGGGTTAAAATAATAGCTGGCGACTTTACTGTAGTAGGTATAGTGAGGTCGCCACTCGGTTTTATTTTTGTAATTTGTTCATTTATAGCCCTAATATGACACAGAATATGACACAAAATGACACAGACTTTCCAGATAGCCCCTTCTAACTTTCCTGAAATCATGGATGTACAAATGTAACTATTAACGCCACCACATGTCTGTAAATAACAAAGAAACGTAGAACTGGCTACTTCACTGTTATCTACGGTAGGTTACTGTGAAAATGCCCATTAGTAGTTTTATTTTCTCCAGACCTTCACAGATCCCTTCAGATACCTCTAAAACATAATTATACAATGGGGGAGAGATGCCCCTTTAAACCCCCCCTCCCTCCCCCCTATATTGCCCCCGTCCTGGACCCCAAAAATTATATTACTAACCTAACCTTACCAATAACCGGTTATAATGGACGAGAACTTCGCGTTCGTTTTCAGAGACACAGACTAATTTTTCCTGGCCTACAAGAGGTGCTTTTTCTAATGGAGATAGTTTTATTTAAAAAAAAACTAATTAAAAAAAAAAATAACAGTAATAATTCATCACCGAATTTTATGCATGGTTAAGGTTAGATTAGGTCTACTTAGTGGTTAAGGTTAGATTAGGTCTACTTAGTGGTTAAGGTTAGATTAGGTCTACTTAGTGGTTAAGGTTAGATTAGGTCTACTTAGTGGTTAAGGTTAGTTAGGTCTACTTAGTGGTTAAGGTTAGTTAGGTCTACTTAGTGGTTAAGGTTAGATTAGGTCTACTTAGTGGTTAAGGTTAGGTTAGGTCTACTTAGTGGTTAAGGTTAGATTAGGTCTACTTAGTGGTTAAGGTTAGATTAGGTCTACTTAGTGGTTAAGGTTAGATTAGGTCTACTTAGTGGTTAAGGTTAGGTTAGGTCTACTTAGTGGTTAAGGTTAGGTTAGGTCTACTTAGTGGTTAAGGTTAGATTAGGTCTACTTAGTGGTTAAGGTTAGATTAGGTCTACTTAGTGGTTAAGGTTAGATTAGGTCTACTTAGTGGTTAAGGTTAGATTAGGTCTACTTAGTGGTTAAGGTTAGATTAGGTCTACTTAGTGGTTAAGGTTAGATTAGGTCTACTTAGTGGTTAAGGTTAGGTTAGGTCTACTTAGTGGTTAAGGTTAGGTTAGGTCTACTTAGTGGTTAAGGTTAGATTAGGTCTACTTAGTGGTTAAGGTTAGATTAGGTCTACTTAGTGGTTAAGGTTAATTAGGTCTACTTAGTGGTTAAGGTTAGATTAGGTCTACTTAGTGGTTAAGGTTAGATTAGGTCTACTTAGTGGTTAAGGTTAGGTTAGGTCTACTTAGTGGTTAAGGTTAGGTTAGGTCTACTTAGTGGTTAAGGTTAAATTAGGTCTACTTAGTGGTTAAGTTTAGGTTAGGTCTACTTAGTGGTTAAGGTTAGATTAGGTCTACTTAGTGGTTAAGGTTAGATTAGATCTACTTAGTGGTTAAGGTTAGGTTAGGTCTACTTAGTGGTTAAGGTTAGGTTAGGTCTACTTAGTGGTTAAGGTTAGATTAGGTCTACTTAGTGGTTAAGGTTAGATTAGGTCTACTTAGTGGTTAAGGTTAGATTAGGTCTACTTAGTGGTTAAGGTTAGATTAGGTCTACTTAGTGGTTAGGTTAGGTCTACTTAGTGGTTAAGGTTAGGTTAGGTCTACTTAGTGGTTAAGGTTAGGTTAGGTCTACTTAGTGGTTAAGGTTAGGTCAGGTATACTTAGTGGTTAAGGTTAGATTAGGTCTACTTAGTGGTTAAGGTTAGGTTAGGTCTACTTAGTGGTTAAGGTTAGTTTAGGTATACTTAGTGGTTAAGGTTAGGTTAGGTCTACTAAGTGGTTAAGGTTAGATTAGGTTTCATTAAAATTTTAAGTTTTCATTAAACCTCTAGGTTAGTTTGGTAGTTCTATCATTATGTCCTGTTATTGAGACCCGGACTACTTCTCGGCCAAGGTTTTAGTGCTTTTTCTGATGGAGATACAGTGTTTTTAATGGAAACGGCGACCATAAAATTCGGATGAAATATATTTATAAAAAAATTAAATATGGGTTTCCGGAACATAAAACTATCAACATTAGAAAAAGCTGCTGTAGGCCAGTTGTACTGTTGTAGGCCAGTTGTACTGTTGTAGGCCAGTTGTACTGTTGTAGCCTGGAAACTAGTAGTGTCTCTGAACCGCCCAAGTTCCTCGTCCTTATTACCATAACTCCAGCGAGACCTAAGGGCGAGAAAGAACTAAAATTTTGTTAGGTTATCTTATATTGAGGATAGGTTAGGATTGCTTTTTTTTTATCTCTCCCCCACATTATAATTACGTTTTAGAGGTATCTGAATGGCTCTGTGAAGGTCTGGAGGGAAAAAGCCCACTAATAAGGGTGGGAAAGGACTCTAGAATTTTACTAAACTTGGATGGAAAGTGATCTGAGAGGAAGAGAAATGAGAGCAGTAGTAAGGGATGAAAACTGTGACTGGAGAAAGGTAATGAGTGGGCTAGCACAAGGATCAGTTTTGTCATGAGTAGCGAGTGAGTGAGTGAGTTTTTTACCAAGGCACAGGTGAGGCGGAGGACAGCGTGTTGTGGTGGACGCCAGCAGGTCAAAGGTGGTGACGTTCAGGGCAAGGAGTTGAGGGCGTGGTGGTGGGCGTGGACACGGCAGCAGCAAGTGTTGGGGAGGGGAGGATGTGGCACCAGTCACGACTCACCAGGGGCTTCTTCTTCTTGTGACCTTTTCTGCTTATTAGCGCTTTGTAGGTCGTCTGTCAAGCTCGGGGTCGAATTTGACACCTATCTTCCTTCTTTGCCCCTCTGTAGCAGCCCTTTCTTTCCCTGCCACCTGTGGTGATAGAAGGGCACGACAAGGCAGGGCACGACACGAAGGGCAGGAAGGACAACAGGGCAGTATAGACACACAGTTTTTATATTTATTTTTCTTTCATAAACTTTAATAACTTTCTTCCTTTTAATAATGTTCTTAGTTCCTTCCTTCCTTTCTTTAATAACTTCCTTCCTTTCTTTCTTTCTTTAATAACTTCCTTTCTTCCTTTCTTTAATAACTTCCTTCCTTCCTTCCTTTCTTTAATAACTTCCTTCCTTCCTTTCTTTAATAACTTCCTTTCTTTCTTTAATAACTTCCTTCCTTCCTTTCTTTAATAACTTCCTTCCTTTCTTTAATAACTTCCTTCCTTTCTTTAATAACTTCCTTCCTTCCTTTCTTTAATAACTTCCTTCCTTTCTTTCTTTAATAACTTCCTTCCTTCCTTTCTTTAATAACTTCCTTCCTTCCTTTCTTTAATAACTTCCTTCCTTCCTTTCTTTAATAACTTCCCTCCTTCCTTTCTTTAATAACTTCCTTCCTTCCTTTCTTTAATAACTTCCTTCCTTCCTTCAATAACTTCCTTCCTTTCTTTAATAACTTCCTTCCTTTCTTTCTTTAATAACTTCCTTCCTTCCTTTCTTTAATGACTTCCTTCCTTCCTTCCTTTCTTTAATAACTTCCTTCCTTCCTTCCTTTCTTTAATAACTTCCTTCCTTCTTTTTAATAACTTCCTTCCTTCCTTCCTTTCTTTAATAACTTCCTTCCTTCCTTCCTTTCTTTAATAACTTTCTTCCTTCCTTTCTTTAATAACTTCCTTCCCTTTCCCTTTTCTTTAATAACTTCCTTCCTTCCTTTCTTTAATAACTTCCTTCCTTCCTTCCTTTCTTTAATAACTTCCTTTCTTTCTTTAATAACTTCCTTCCTTCCTTTCTTTAATAACTTCCTTCCTTCCTTTCTTTAATAACTTCCTTTCTTTCTTTAATAACTTCCTTCCTTTTTTTAATAACTTCCTTTCTTTCTTTAATAACTTCCTTCCATCCTTTCTTTAATAACTTCCTTCCTTTCTTTCTTTAATAACTTCCTTCCTTCCTTCCTTCCTTTCTTTATTAACTTCCTTCCTTCCTTTCTTTAATAACTTCCTTCCTTTCTTTAATAACTTCCTTCCTTTCTTTAATAACTTCCTTTCTTTCTTTAATAACTTCCTTCCTTTCTTTAATAACTTCCTTCCTTCCTTTCTTTAATAACTTCCTTCCTTCCTTCCTTTCTTTAATAACTTCCTTCCTTTCTTTAATAACTTCCTTCCTTCCTTCCTTTCTTTAATAAATTCCTTCCTTCCTTTCTTTAATAACTTCCTTCCTTCCTTTCTTTAATAACTTCCTTCCTTCCTTTCTTTAATAACTTCCTTCCTTCCTTTCTTTAATAACTTCCTTCCTTCCTTCCTTTCTTTAATAACTTCCTTCCTTCCTTTCTTTAATAACTTCCTTCCTTCCTTTCTTTAATAACTTCCTTCCTTCCTTCCTTTCTTTAATAACTTACTTCCTTTCTTTAATAACTTCCTTCCTTCCTTTCTTTCTTTAATAACTTCCTTTCTTCCTTTCTTTAATAACTTCCTTTTCCTTTCCTTTCTTTTTAATAACTTCCTTTCTTCCTTCCTTCTTTAATAACTTCCTTTCTTCTTCCTTTCTTTAATAACTTCCCTTCCTTCCTTCCTTTCTTTAATAACTTCCTTCCTTCCTTTTTCTTTAATAACTTCCTTTCTTCCTTCCTTTCTTTAATAACTTCCTTTCTTCCTTCCTTTCTTTAATAACTTCCTTTCTTCCTCCTTTCTTTAATAACTTCCTTCCTTCCTTCCTTTCTTCTAGCTTCCTCATTTATCACCATTCCTTCATCTCCCTCCTTCTATCAACATTATTCATGATCCTGCACTATCTTAGGCACTTATAATACAGTTATTCAATAGATGTATAATTTTTTTCAGGCACTTTTTCATTTTCCGTCAAAAAAGTTTATTTCACCCCCCCAAAAATTCCATTAAGTATAGTTTTTCTCCAATTTATTTATGTTTTAACTATTGAATGACTAGGCTACTCCTATACATACATACATACATACATAATTCATTCCTATACAATGCCTTACTATTCATTGATGTATAGTCGTGTCTTACAGTGTATAATGTATCATGGAAAAATTATGATGTTTAAACTATTAATAATTTTACGAAAACTTAAAAAAATTAATGGATGTGTGTGTGTGTGTGGTGTGTGTGTGTGAAGAGAGAGAGAGAGAGAGGAGAGAGAAGAGAGAGAGAGAGAGAGAGGAGAGAGAGAGAGAGAGAGGGGAGAGAGAGAGAAGAGAGAGAGAGAGAGAGAGAGAGAGAGAGAGAGAGGAGAGAGAGAGAGAGAGCATGCAAGATAAATAATTACAGCATAAATTTAAAGAAAAGAGAGAGAGAGAGAGAGAGAGAGAGAGACGAGAGAGAGAGTGTGGGGTGTGTGTGTGTGTGTGTGTGTGTGTGTGTGTGTGTGTGTGTGTGTGTGTGTGGTGTGTGTGGGGTGTGTGTGTGGTGTGTGTGTTTTGTGTGTGTGTGCGTGCGTGTTGGCAGTTAGACAGGTTATGCTCTTAAGAGCCTTTCCTCCACTAAATTAAATCATAAATATACATAAGATTTCAAGGATGAGTAACCTTTTCTTGTTAAATAAATCAAATGAGTTAAAGTAGGAATTTTTCTTGTTAAACCCCAGGTGACTATTCTCTGCTGTGGAAATACTTATCCACGTTTCTGAAAGAGTTTCAGACTTACTCGGTATACTAATAGTATCCCCATGACTACCGTAATCTTTATATTTTAAATCGTGTTCACGGGGTAGACCATAGGAATACCCGCTTGGACTGGTGGCAGCATTTCCCTTTCTAAATAAAAATCATTTCATCGTTATAAGTTATAACTACCAAATACTTCTTTCAGTGGAGAATTAATCTCAATTAATTTCATTCCAACACACATTGTAACGACCGAAGAAACACTGGCATCACACTGGTGGGATATTATTTCCTATCAAATAACAGCACCGGAACTCACTTGGGAAAATAGGATACAGCAAACTCAGAAAAATTTTTTTATACAATAGTCGTCTATATATATATAGTAGCTCTTTAAACTTTCCCCCACAAACCAAAACCCCTAAACATGAACATATGACCATGTGGAAATACTGTGAAGGCCCGCACTTCAGCGCCGTCCCCTAGCCGTTTAGCACTGGCCTAGCCCCCACGCTCCCTCGCTATGCCGCGCTTCACCGCCACAGACGCCGGCCTACCCCCCTACCCGTTACGCCGCCGTGTCTACCCCCACGCCACCCAAACCCCCTCGACCCCCCGGAACATGCGAAGAAAGGACGTGGAGCCTCGTCAGGAGGGAAATCCTGGATCTCTCTCGCCCTCCCCGAGACGTCGTCATGAATTACGCTGACAATCCAAACACAAGATCTTTTACATCATCGCCCTGTGAGCGCATCGTGGACCCCCTCCAAGAAGGGCGACCAGGCTCAGGGGGGGACAACTCTTATTTTCCAAGATTCTCGAGTTTTCCCAGAAAGAAAGGGTACCTTCTCGGTTGCCCCATCGCCTAAGGTACCCAACCGGTGGTGCCCCCATACAGCGCCATACATCCATCCACGTCGGGCCCGAGGACGCCAGCGACATTTGCTGGTCGATAGCAAGGACCAAAAGACATCTGTTTCCGCCTTCAAGCTACAGAACCGCCCTACGGAGACCCCCTAAAAAAGGGACTAACGGGGAGGTTCAGTAGCGGGTTTTATTTAACTTATTAAAATGTTAAAAATTGAGGAAGAAAATTTTTTGAACGTGCAATTGAAAAACTTGTTTTTGAACTTGAAAGGATAATACTATCGTTTTCGGGTATTTTTGCGTCACCCTGTTTTTACTGTGTGGAAATCATATCAAAAAAGTTTTTAAAATGTAAAATATTGACCGGGAATGAAAAAAACTGAGGGTATATGTTTTAATATCCCGGGTAGGAGGTTTTTTGGGGATACCTTTCTTTCACAAATTTTTTTTTAAAAGGACTCGTCTGTTCGGTGAGATTTTAAAGGTTTTTTAAATTCAAGTTACGTAAACCCCGGTTTGCGGAGGATTCATTTTGGGTTTAAACAAAAAAAGTTTAAATGTAGATACGATCAAGGAGGTGAGTGGGCGGACTAGATGAAAAAATTTTGGTCTAGGAATTTCATTTTCTAGAATTGGAGTATCTACTTTCACGGGCCAGCCGGTCGGTGAGAGGAGTTTTTAATTTTGAATAGATACTGCTACTCAACTACAGTCAACCAGCTTGCGGGGGTGGCGGTTTTCAAGATTTTTAGGCTTTTGTCTTTTCCCCAGAGGCTAGCCGGCGTGCCCTCGGGACATTCTTAGAAACGAAAATATGGGTACTGAGTCATTTTTTACGCCCAGTTACTCCCCGGTAAAGGGTTTGTTTGGCATATTCCCTTCATGAATATTCGGTAGTTTATGCACTTTCCGGATACCCATGAGTATATACGACAGAACCCCTTTCAAGAATAGTAGAATATCGTAAATTAACCAAAAATACGTCCCATTCGCCAATCTCTTGAAAAAAGTTTCAAAAAGGAAACTGGGGGTCAGAAAAGTAGTTTTTTGATTTTTAAAAATTTTAAATTCTCCGGAGGATAAACGTGTTAATCCAAATTCCGAGTAATGAGGGAAAATTTTCCACCCCAACGATTCCGATTTATATGTTATGAAAGGAAGAAAAAGGTTTAAAAACCCATGGGTTTATCTAGCTAAGTTTGAAAAATCCATATATAGGTAACAGTTATTTATTAAAAGGATAACGCCATTCAAATTATTTAATTTTTTATTCTATCCTTCGCGCGTATACTTCCTCTTTTTGTTTTTCCTATCCCCCCCCCTCCATCCTCCTTTCCCCCCACCCAAACGCCAGACCCCACGAGGGTAATCTGGACATTAAATTTTCGCGTTTTCCCAAAAAACTTGTAACTAAAAACTTCTTTTTCCCCCCCCTTACCTCCGACAGATCGAAAACACTTTTAATTTTTAGCACCCTTTAAAAAAGGAAAAAAATTTTTGTTTACATATTATGCATAAATTAGTAAGTCATTCGTTTAAAATTAAGAGTCTGCAAGACTCTTTCCCCTTCCCATCCCCTACCCTGTAAAAAACCGCGGTCCGGACAGGACCCGGCTAGGCGTAATGAACCACTTTGTTTATTCTTATAAAAAAAAAAATTTCTAAAAAAATTAAAGAAAATTTGGGGATTATAGTTTTTTCCATTATTTGATAATTCCCCCCCCCCCTAACAATAAGAGCAGTCGACGCGCTGTGCCCGTAAAGACCTCTAGGGGTATTTAAAATTCGTTTTTTCCCCCGCTTTTTAGTCTTTCGCAAGGCTACATGGCCCCCCGCCTTGTATAAACACTCTGGGTCTCTTTTTCCCCAAAAACCGCGGGAACTTTCTCTCTGACCCCCCATACAAGTAAGACTCTGGCCTGGTGTTCCCCCATTCCCCCCCCTTTGGGGTAGGATATATTTTTCTATATATTTACCTAGGTGATTTTTTGATAATGTGAAGTGAAAAAAAAAAAACCCACAAATGATTGTTATAAGTGTTAGCTATAAACGAAAAATTTGGGCTTCTGACTCTCATACAGGGGACGCGTGTGGTCTATAAAAGGGGGCACGTGGTCACAGTCGCGACTCTCAAACATCTCATTTTCTCTCACATTTTCCCTTCCCCCATTTCTCCAGTATATCTTTTATTTGGGTAGATGGGAGGGGAAAAGGAAAATAGTCCCGTTAGGAAGGTTATGCTCTTCAGGGCTTCCTTACTAAATTAAATCATAAATATACATAAGATTTCAAAGGGTAGTAACCTTTTTTTTAAAAAAAATCAAAAAGTTAAAATAGGAATTTTTTTTTTGTTAAACCCCCGGGGGGACTATTTTCGCTGTGGAAAAACTTTTCCACGTTTCTGAAAGAGTTTCAGCTTACTCGGTATACTAATAGTATCCCCATGACTACCGTAATCTTTTATTTTAAAACGTTTTTCCGGGGTAGACCGGAAAACCCCTTGGACTGGTGGCAGCATTTCCCTTTTAAAAAAAAATAATTTTTCGTTATAATTTAACTACCAAAAACTTCTTCGTGGGGAAAATTTAAACCAATTAAATTTTTTTCCAACACACATTGAAACGACGAAAAAAACACGCATCACACAATTTTGCTTGGGGGTGTGATGCGGGTCTTACACTGGGTCCCCATACTCCCGCCACCCTCGCTTCAAAAAATGGGTTTACGGCGAACCCCGCGGTGTCCCCCCACTCTGATCCCATCCCCGAGAGGACAATTCTGAGTGTGCGAACCTGCTCTTGTCCGCAGTAGAAGGTCAAACTGTTTGGACCTTCTTGGGCTGCGACCTCATCACTCTGAGCTGCTGAGGATGTGCTTGGGGCCGTCCTTAGTCTGTGGGTGAAACCTTTTGTAGTAAAGTTTTAAGTACCCGCAGGGGAGACTTGACAGGATTTCCCGGGTTTCAGTTTTTTGCCGTCAGTCCATGCTTTTTTGGTCCCATGTACACGAGCGACGGGGTGGGTGAACCTCTGGAGTGGGACACCTTGCCAACTTGATCTCCGCAGTCGGACGGGGAGAAAAGCCCGCTTTACAGCCCGGGCCATGGTAGGAAAAAACCCGCTGGTCAGTGGGGCTGGACCAGGTAACTCCCGGGATCTCCGTGAGTCTTCACCCCCTGGGAAATGCCAAAGGTACTTTTTCCGATGGGTCCTCTGTCCCTACACATTCCCCCCTATCAAACCCCGGGTGCGTTTCCCATAGCGTCGGGCACCCTCGCCCTGGTTTGTCCTTCTCCCCTCGTAAACCCCCTCAACTATTTTGGTACACGGTCTTCCCTGGTCAAGGGCCCGGCCGATGCCTTGGAACCGTCTGGCCCTCCCCAGCTTTTTGGATCGCAGACCAGGTACGACATGTCGGAGGAGGGGGCCGTCAGCGATAAAGGTCCTGGGGGAAACCGAAGCCAAGGCACAGCAGCAGTGGGCGGAACTCGAACCGGATCTTTCCCGCCAGGTTTTGGACTGGGATTGGTTTCTTTTTTGCGCTGGCCTGTCCAAGAAATGCATCACAAAGGGGGGCCAGAGACCAGCCTCCCGAGTAGTCGATTCTACCGATGGGCCCCCCTGTTGCTCCTGCCTCTTTCCTCTGATGGCGGGGAACGATCCTCGTCCCCTCCTCAGAATCCCGGGGACTTCAGCCGGCCCCCGGAAAAAATCTGCTCCTGCACTCAAAGTCTGACCTTTTCATCTTTTGCTTCTGCTTCTTCAGCTTGCCCCTCTCCAAAATGCTTTTTTCTTTGCGCTTTCACTTTTCTATGCGTCTCTTCTTTTCTACCCCCGTCTCATCATTTCACTTCCCCCCCAAATTTGTCCTCTGGTAGTACAGCCACCCGGGCAAAAAAAGGGGCTTTGCTGGCCAGGGGGGAGTACCGCAGGGCTCTCGCGTGGCACAGCTGGGGTTGGAGCAGGGGATTCCTGGTCCTTTTCAAGGGGAAATCGTGTGAGGGAGGCCCTTAGTCAAACAGCCCGTCCCCTATTCTTTTCCAGAATTTCCCTTTACTTCTTTAGTT
The DNA here is from genome assembly GCA_016584305.1 of Chionoecetes opilio. NCBI lineage: Eukaryota > Metazoa > Arthropoda > Malacostraca > Decapoda > Majidae > Chionoecetes > Chionoecetes opilio. The sequence continues at coordinate 448,672 of JACEEZ010019097.1, read as the reverse complement.
GCCCGTCCTCACACTTACAACCTTTTCCCCCAAAAATATCTATCCTTCTGGTCACGGAAAAGGGCAATAAAAACCCCCTGAGGGCAAAACTTGGGGGGTTGATTTCTTTTACTGGGGAAGCCCCATGGGGGTCAGATCCTTCCGTCTCCACCGGGTCCCCCGCTTTCAACACCCTCCCCGGTGCCCCCGAGTTCTTTGGGGAAGGATCCCCCTCATCGCGCCGCGACACTAGGGACCTCACTTCGCCAAAAATCTCGTCCACCCCCAACAAGGCGGGCCCAAATTGGGTCCAGGCTTTGTCTAGTTCGGGGTTCGACCCCCTTTGGTTTTTAAGGAGAAGCCCCCCTGAAAAAAAACGATCAAGATTGTGATAGGTGCAAATGAAGCCGTTACGTTACGGGCTAAGCTATGTTTTGTGCACCGGTTTTCGTATTCCGAATACCGTATTTTTAAGCATCCGGTATTCCGTGTCGGTATTACCGTATTTTGTGTGTTTTCGGTATACTCCGGTAGTCGGTATTGGGTTCAGGTCCGGTATATCGGTTACTCGGCTGTGCTTATGTGGTTCGGTTTGGATTTCGGTATTTGTGTTTTTTTTTCTCGGCAACAGACCTGGACTGCCGCGTACACGTAATGGTAGCGTAACGCTACATTGGCTGCAGAGCCCTCAGAATGCTGAGGCGGTCGTGTTATCATTGGGCCGATTACAGCTCAGCTGACAATGCCGCTCTGACAACTCTCCCTCCCTGCCCTCTACCCTGATTGAAAGTCCCTCCCCGCAAGACCATCACAGAAAACGGAGTCATTACATATCACCCAGGCGTCCACTATACGAATCTAGGGATGGATTCCAGCAAACTGCATTTACTAGTGGTAAAAACTCTGGTCATAAGTTTCCTCGTACCTCCGCTGCACATGGCACGACCCTATTCAGCAAACACTTACGATATTGCAGTATCCTCGTAACCTACGAGTGGTCGCTTGTGTCTTTAGGAGCGGCTCAACCAGAAGATTTACAGACACTTCCTCAGAGACGGACATAACACTACGGAGGCGGGGATAATGAAATCTACAAGGTGGAGGGCCACGAGGCCTAGCAAAACGTGGTAGTTCCTGTCACGGCGTGGAAACGGAACATACCTACATCCACCTTATACATCCATCCGGGCTCGAACCTATCAGCTCCCCCTTTAAAGGCTCCCCAATGACTCAGCACATAACTACCTGTACATACACATGAGGACAATTCCTGAAAGGGGACTCATTCACCACGGGGACGAGGGAGCCTAATTTGTGGGACCAGTTTTTGCCACTATTTCCTTTCTACAGTCTAGCTTTTCCAGCTTGAATCCGTTACTTCTTGTCTAGCCCGGGTTAAAAGCCGTAGCAGCTGTCCTACCATCTCCTTTTTATAATCCATCTTTATCATCCACTTAAACTTCTATCAAAGCGCCCACTTACTCTGCGTCCTTCTGAGTTAGTTTAATTATTAAGTAACTTTCAATCATCCTCATCTAACTAAAGTTCGCATCCTTATATCCATTTTTGGTCATCCTTCTCTGCAGCTTTTTCTCAACCTAAAAAAAAAAAAAGATATCCATGGGCCTGTGATATGGGAGACCCAAAACTGAACTGGCATATCTAGGTGAGGCCTGACTAGATGCCGTATAGAGCTTTAGAATAACTCCGCACTTCTACTTTTATAGCACTTCTGGTAATGAATCCCTTAATACTCATTAGCTCTATTTCTGCCTCAATAGCAGTTGTTTCCTTTCCTAGAGTCGAGTTCGACTACACCCTTACACTCCAAGTCTTTTTCACCTTCTGTATTTTCAGCGATACATTGCTTGACTGGTGCTAAATCTATTACCTGCAGGGTTTTTTCTTCAACATTCATAACGCTACATTTATCATATTAAATTCCATCTGCCATCTGACTGCGCATCTCGTTACTTTATCTAGAGTCTCCCTGCAATATGTTACTCGACTGTGATCCATAATCCTACCTAACTTAGTATCATTCAGCAAACTTTGCTGATAGCATGCTAATCCCTCTATCCAAGTCGTTGATGTAAATAAAAATTATTATGGGCCCAAAACAGACCCTTGTGGAACTCCACTTTTCACCAGTCGCCATTGCAGATTTTGGAACCGATTAATTGTATACCTTTTGTTGCCTATTACTTAGCGCAATCTCTGATCGAATGAAGAACACTTCCCATCTATCATGAGCCCTAACCTTATTTCAGTAGTCTCTCGTGTGGTCATGTCAAATGCCTTACTAAAGTCCAATATATTATTATCATTAATCCTTATCATTATCTTGCCGTCTCAGTAAACTTGCTTCCTATAATAAACTCAATAAATTGTGAACATGTGACCTACCCTTGTGAATCCATGGTTGTGATCATTGATTCAAACTATGTTTATCTAAGTGCTAACTCTAAAGTGTTTTGCAATACTCAGATTCCAATAATTTACCCACCACTGATGTTAGACTTACGGTCGATAATTTGACCTCAGTCCTCTGTCTTCCCTTCTTAAATATGGGAACAACGTTTCCTTTCGCTCCAGAAAGACAAAAAAAAAAGAAAAAAAAAAAAGAAAAAAAGAAAAAAAAAAAAAAAAAAAAAAAAAAAAAAGGAGGAAAGAAAAAAGAGAGAGGGGGGGCCAAAAATAATGCACATCGCTGTCTCATACACGGATTTCCAATAAAAATGTGCACTGAACGACTCACTATACAACCTCCTTGCATTACCTGTGTAATACCCTGGGAGACACTTCAGCTGGTCCTGGCGGATTTTAAATTCAGTTTTATCGTATAACCCTCATTCCACCATGTTGCCCTAGTTAGTCGACCATATCTTTTGAGTTTCTCCTCATCGCTTCCTTTGAACGATCTGTTCGCGGGGTATCAGGGTATCTCATGTGTATCCTGCCTCCGTCAAAACACTTAAGAAATACATTTAGACTCCTACACAATATCCTCCTCCGTATTAAGACCATCACCCTGTGCCTGCCTGAATCGGCGCCAACTAGTTCCCTTTGTCTTTGTTTTTAAACTGCGAGAACCCCTTGGGTCCCCTTTCGCCCTGTTCTGTAGCTTTAATCTCATAATTGTTCTTGAGCAACTCGAGTTAATTTCTTCCTGTCTTCGCCATCACGTTTTAGTGTCTCCTGTTCTTAATGTTTATCAATCGCTGGCCTTAACCTTAAATAAATGTATTCTTTTACATCCAATGTTTGTGTTTTAACGTGGTGGTACTCTATTTTGGATCCTCTATTTCTGGACCTTATTTCCCTATAATGGAATATTTCTTTTACTGTCCGTCAATTCTATTCCTTACCAATGAGGTGATAATCCCCTCGCTCCGACCTCACTTCCGCTTCTAACCTCTCTAGTTAAACTCCTCAGACGCGCTGACCTCAGCTTCCCTGTCTAACGCTCTAATTATCTCCTCAAAGCCTCGACCTCACTAACATAACAATGGCTGACCGCGCCATATTACGCTCACATTGTGCCTCCTAATCCTTTCATAATTGGCCTTCTCCAGCTGTCATGAGTCGCCCTGTTCTGGGGACAATTTCTGCTCCTCCATCCCACACGTCTTATTAATTAACCTCCCAGTGTCTTCTAATCCCGCATAAATTGTCCTTTCGGGTAGAAAAGGGAAGTGAACACCGTGTCTCCTTAGGCTGATGTCATCATCTAGCTACTTTATATAGTATAGGTTCTGATAGGAATACTAGATTGGTGTATCATTTATATTGGTTTGCGAGAGAGTTCAGGGACATTATACTAATAACCTGAAGATTATGGCAAACAGGCCTTGCAATGGACACTATAAGCATAATACACCCTGTGAATTGTGTCTCTTGTCGCGATATTGTGTCGTCATTTTAAGCATCTGTCTTGAGTTCCACACTGCCGACGATGTTCTAGATAATCGTTGTGGGGTGGGGCGGTGGGTCACATGTGGCACGGCAGTGTAGGTGTGGTGGGGCTTCGACACAACATGTGTCAGGCCGTAGGTGTGGATGGCTGGTGGTTTGGGCGGCACCATGTGTCGGCAGTAGCATCGGTCATTACATCTATCCTGTCCAGTGTCTAGAATATATGTAAAGATATGATAGAACAACAACTCACAGCACCGAAATTCTCGCGTTTACCTGCCGTAAGAGTCCTCCATATTCGCCTGTGTTAATCGCGCATCACAATTGCTAGCGGCGGTGTGATTTATGTTTAATAAAACATCTTTCCTGTGGCAGTGAGCATGTGGATCAGTCAAACTAATCCCACAGTCCCACACGTCTATCCACTCCTGCACCATCGCTAGATGTGTACATCTCTCTTCCAGTATTCCCGTAGTGTTTTTTTGTTGTTGAGTTAATGCTGTTAATTACCTCCGCCAAGGACCTGATGATTGTTGTCACTAAAGAGATACCATAGGTCGCATGATTACTACGTCCTTCAAGACTCTTTTAAGGAAGAGGCAGCGGCGGTATACAGTCCTCCAGCAATAATTCGCGGAACACACACGAGCCTCGATCCCTCTCCTTCCATTATCTTCTCTTGTGTGGCGGGTGTATTTTCCAATAATTATCGTTCATAATTGCTCTTGACTCTCCGCCAGCCTCCCTTCCTTCCTCATCAGCCTGGACCACTCATTCCTCCTCCTTCCCCTGGTCTGGTGTTAATCCCGCCTGGGGGGGGGGCCATCTCTCCCTCCCTCGCTCTCCTCTCATCTCTCTTCCTCTCCTCCGGTCACTCTCTCTCTCTCTCGAGTTCGTTCTCTCTCTTCTCTCTCATCTCTCGCTCTCTCCATTCCTTCCTGTCCTGAAAGTTCAGGTCCTTTCTTCTCTTCCTTCCTTTTTCCTTCTAGTCCTTTCCTTCGTTCCATCCTCTCTCTTCTTCCTTCCTTCCTTCTTTTTCTCTTCCTTCCATCCTCTCTTCCTTCCTTCCTTCCTTCCTCCCATCTCTCTCTCTCTCTCTCGTTCTCTCTCTTCTCCGATGTCAAATACAACGTCCTATCCTCCTCTTCTCTCGTCTCATCTCTCTCTGACACTATCACACAATTGAGGACGTATCATAATACACTACATACATATGGATGTTATAAAATTAAAATTTACTTTATTATAGTAGGGGGAGAATCTATTCTAAACCTATTATTAGCTTACATCATTCAACAAAAGCATCTACACACACACACACACTCACACACTACATACATATATGTTATGGTGGGGATGACACACCGTGAGGTCACAACACCTTGCTCTCAACTCTCATGTTACGATATTTTTGCTATAGCCTTATTTTTCAAAACAAAGGAAATGTAAATAATTTAAAAGTTACTTGACGCATCCTGTCTGATGAGGAAGGACCCAGTTGAAGGCTCGATGGATGTAAGGAAAAAGGGAGGGGGGGAGGGAAAGGGAGCTGTTTAATTGTCATTAGCTGTTGGTGGCATGATTTAAAACTTATGACGGTTACCTCATTCAGGGGTGGTATATTCTATAAAAGTGCGGACGGTTTGAAGCATGTGTGGCTACTATCGGGGGTGGAGGCGGGGTCTCCAAGAGGAGACTGTGAGGGGCGAACATTTGTAGAAAAGGACACCCAGACTTTGATATAAATTGATGGGCTTGGGCCGCGCCCCAACTGTTTCGCGAAGTATGTGGCGTGACTGTACTGAACTGTCGCCGTCGGAACGACGATCGCCGGCCGTCGTTGAGTGTTTTCGCAGGGTTTCTTGATATGTACAATTTACAGGACCAATCATATACAATTTAAATCATGTTTACCTTTCTGCATTCCATGGATGAACCAGCAATGCTTAGATCCTTTAGTGTTAAGATAGGTGCCAATGTCCTAGGTTAGTTAGATTAGACCACGCTCGGGTTGAACGATTATAAACCGGCGCCGATGGCAATGGACACTGGGTCAGAGAAAGGGAAGCCTAGTTGACACTATAATAGTTTTAAAAGGCAGGGTAACTGAGGGATTTGTGAAGGAGTGTGAGGGGAAGGATTAGTTACAGCTATTAGGAAAAGGTATGCAGGTAATTCTGATGGTGAATATACTTAATTGTGATCATTTATGGTGGTTTTGCAGAGTAGGGTATAATGAGGACGAAACTTCGCGGTCGTGTTTTCAGAGACATGAACTTAATTTTTGTCTCTGGCCCTACAATAGTGCTTTTTCTAATTGAGTATACGTAGTTTGTTATTTTTTCCGGACCCATTATAAAAAAAAATTAATCACCGAATTTTATGCATAGGTAGTTCAAGGTTAGTATGGACTTTTTAGAGTTAAGGTTAGGTACGTTTCGATTAAACCTATAGGTTAGAGTATAGGTAAGGTATGACGTAGTGGTTTAAGGTTAGGTTAGTGTTTCTATTAAAACCTATAAGGTTAGGTTCTGGTATGTTCCGATTCATTTACTTCCGGGCTGTTATATGAGAGCCCTGACTGATCGAGCCTAAGGTTTAGAGTGGCTTTATCTGATGGAGATGTGTTTTTACTGGAAACGGGTGGCGACCATAAAATTCTGTGATGAATTTACTTTTGGTTTAAATATGGTTTCCGGAAAACAAGAGCTATCAGCCTTTAGAAAAAGCCCTTATTGTAGGCCAGTTACAAATTGATGTCATTGTCTTCTGAAGAACGAAAGCGAAGTCCTCGTCATTATTACCGGGTCTGCATTTACTGTCAGGAGAGTAGCAATAGGGATCTTGGTTGAGAAACTACATAGTTAGCCCATATTTATACTAAGTGGAGATAATACTGCCATGTTATGTGATGGCGGGAGTAACTATGAGCTCTCTTAAGGGGTGGACACTGGCGATGTCGCCAACTCAGTCCAGTCCTAGGCTGGACTGCAGTCCCTCTCAAGTCTCTCCACTGAGAGAGTTTTGACAGCTCCATTATAGACGCGATGATAGCGTCACCCATGGGTGAGACCTGGGCGAGTGAAGGCATTGAATAACGTCATTTGGAGCTATAGTTTGAGAGTTTACACCTCCTCCGTGGTCTCTTCTGAGGCAACTGCCTCTGTTGCGATCCTTCTTACGAGACCAGGGCAATGGTCCCTCGTACATAACGAACTCAAGGTTGTATTACATCGGTCTTGTTGGGGATCAAGGCGTTGTGTGGTCCGCCGCGTGGAACGCTACGAAGGTAAAACGAACGTGCTAATGGAAGAATGATTCGAGTTTATTTTGCAGCGATCACGCTGATTTGATATTCGCAGGTGCTATAGTAACTGTGCGCTGTTCTCGCTGACGAACGGCTATAAAATAGCGGGAAGCGCGGTGTGTAGGTAGATGGCTATGTGCAATAGGTTTCTAAACTAAGAAACAGAGTACAATAACAGAGCCTCGTCAAAAGGTAACGCTACTGGTAGGTACTAATGTGGTACCCTGACCACTACAAAGGGGGTGCTTACTTCTTATGAGACTCATGCTGTGACTGTTTTCTCTGTGGTTTTAGAAGCCTTTGCACATCAACAGAATCATCACCTCAGGTCTTCTCTATGTTGTCAGCGAGCACGGAATATAGCACCTGGTAATATCAATTTCGGCTCGCAACAATCGAATATGTGTTTCCTCGTCGTAGGCTCTCTTTTTAGGTTGTTATCATATCATGGTTATGATTGATTAACCATAAACCTTGGATTATTGATAGTTCGCTTTGGTTGTCTTTCCTCATCAATAAGTAGTGGTAACATCATGGTTTAAGTGTTACCTTCTGACGAGCCATATGCATACTCTTGAGTCTATAACCACGGTTACCTGTCATTTCGCCCACATGTCTATTCGCCCACAGACATTTCGCCCACATGTAAGCCAAGGCGAGTCAATTTCTCTCCACATGTAAGAGTCAAATTGCAAAGCCCACTTAAGGAGTCAAATTACTGCCACTCCTAAAGTTCAATTCGCCACGAGCGATCCATGTCACGTAGTCATGGGGTTACATCTCTCCCTAGTCAGAAATGGAATGAACCTCATTGGGCGAAAATGACGGTAATTTCTATTGTTTGACCATACTCGGCCCACTTCCCCCAGAACAGTTTGGGGACCTGTGGGAATGCGGTGGTTTTCGGGTGATGGAACAAATTTAAGCGTCGGAAACAGAGGGGACGTATATATAAAGAGTTAGGTAGGGGGGTAACAATCGCGCTCGATCTAGGGGTAATTTACTATGTCTAAGAGGGAAAATTGCTGAATAAAAATAAACTGCTAACCTATCTCGAAGAAAGATTAAGACTAACCCTTATCCAGGGGGACTTAGAACCCACCCACCGGCTAACCTAACCTAACCTAAACGCAATCTAACCTATGACCTAACCTAACAAAATATAACCTAAAAAACCTAACCTAAAAGGAAAAAGAACAAAAACAACAAATCTAGACCTACATCCTAACCTAGACAACATCTAACCTAACCTAGACCTAACTATCAAAATCTAAACCTAACCTCCTAGCGGGGGGTTTGAGGAGGGTTCTCGACACAAACATAAAACAAATCATAACCTAACCTCCTAAGGCGGGAGGTTGGGGGGGTTGGCAAGTATGGGGTCATGGTCGATGGTATATGCAACTTGTTGTAGTGATGGAGTATAAGATAGACTAAAATCAAAGCAAAATCTAACTTACCATTACGCGTCAGCGAGTTTTGCCGCGATTTTTGTATATGGTATCAGTAACAATATCCCTTACACATCCTTTACCTCATGTACCATGATGTATGGATTTGTAGATAATGGTCTACCGTTTTGCTACTTTTGTTTATGGATGGTAGTATAAGATAAATCAAAGCGAAAGGTTGGTGATGTTGTAGCGGTATCCTGATCCGGTCATTTCGCCACAATGCCTTTCGCACACCATGGAGTCATTCGCCCTGCAGTCAATTCGCCACACTATGGAGTCATTTCGCCACACTATAGGAGTCTAGGAGCTAGGAGGTTAGGTATATTTGTTTAGTGGTGTCGAGAACCCCCCCACGCAATCCCTTCGCTAGGTAGTGTTAGATTAATTTTTGTTTAGGTAGGTTAGAGGTAAGTTAGATTTGGTGTAAGTTTAGGTTAGATTTTGTTAGGGTTATGTATTTGGTTATGTTAGGTTAGGTTATCGGTGGGTCAAGCCCCCTGCAAATGGTAAAAGCTTCATTTTGGTTTTAGGTTAAGTTTATTTTGGTTGAGGCATTTTCTCTATAACATAAGGAAATTTAACCCTAGATCTAGGGAATTTTTTATACCCTGTCTGAACACAACTCTTTAATACGTGTTTAAATCCAAACTCGTCGTCTAATTTGTCCCACCCGAATAACCCCGCATATCGCGCAGCAGGTCCCCACAACTTGTTTGGTGAAGTGGCGAGTATGGTCAACACTAGAAAATTTACCGTCCTTTCGCGCCAAGGTGGTTCATTCGCATTTCTGCTAGAGGAAGATATGAACTTCCATTGACTCTCGTGCCGGGATCAGTGTGGGCGAATTGCTTTAGAGTTGACGATTGACTCTTACATTTTGGCGATTGCTTTACATGTGGCGAAATGTCTTGCTGGGCGAATGACGTGTGGGCGAAATGACCGGTACCGTGGTATAGACCGCAGAGTATGAGCATTGGCTCGTCAAGTAACACTTAAACCTATGATGTACCCACTACTTATTATGAGGAAAGACAACGAAAAGGATACTCAATTAATGAAGGTTATTTTATTCAATCATAACCAATGAATATGTACAACCTACATAAGGATAGCCTAGCGACGATGAAAAATTTCGGGGGGGGGGGGGGGGGGGAGTTGTTGCGTCGAAATTGATATTCCAGGTTGCGGGTGGGTGGGCGGATTTCCGTGCTCGCTACAACAGCTAAGAAGACCTGATGGTGATGGTTGATGTGCAAAAAAGCTTCTAACCAGGAAACTAGTCGTACAGCATAGTCTCATTAAGAATTTTGTTAGTAGGCAAGTGATTATGGAACAACATTACGTAAACTCTTACCATTGCTTACCTTTTGCGAGGCTCTGTTATGACTCTGTTTTTCGTGGTGTTATAAGCTCTGCACATCAGCCATTACCTCGGTCTTCTCTATATAGTGTTGTCAGCGGAAGCAGAGCAAGGCAGTAAGATATCCCCGGATAGTCAATTTCCGGCGCAAAATCCTCTAATTCTTCCATCGCCGTAGTTTTCGCCGTTCGTGAAGTTGCTTCACCCGCGGCGACCCGCCTTAGTCCCCACAAACGAATGCACCGATGTAAACTTAAACCGTGACTAGGTTATGGGTAGGGTCGCATTACAACATCCTACGGCTTAAGATAAACCTTCCTCCTCCGACACGGGGCGATCCCCTGTGTGTTTGAGTCCGAACAGTTAGCAATATCAGTTTAGGCAATAAAAGCTAAAACCTTAAAGGAGGGGGTTTAATACGGCCTCTCAGCGCTGGTGGGACGAAACAGCTAGTTGGTTTGAAGAACACTGATCTATATAACATGGATCGCGGATCTGGGCTAGCGGTGGCCGAGAAACTGAAGTCACCAGCCCCCCATCTTGTCATCTTGTCATCTTGCTATACAATTACGAAGTCATTAATAATACTACCAAATTACCTAGTGGACAAGGATACCTAAACAGGTCTAGCTATAAAATATTGCTTATAGTCACTAACTAATCGTCTAATGGACCCAAATTACAATGGAAATACGTTTCTGGACTCAAGGGGTTTGGTGGCACAAAGGAAATAATGTAGATAGGTATACAGATATATAGATAAAATAGATGAAAAGTGGGGTTAGCATAATTAAGGCAGATATCAGCAATTTGCTGATGATACTAAGGTAGGTAGGATTATTGTATCCAGTCTGATGTAAAATATTGCAGGAAGACTTAGATAAACTTAACGAGGGGGGTAGTCAGATGGCAGGGGGGTGGGAAACTTTAAATATTATGAAAGTGCAGCGTTTATGAATGTTGGTAGAAAAAAACCCTGGTAATAGATACACCATAGGCAATGTATCGCTGAAAAGATCAGAGGGTGAGAAAGATCTTGGAGTGAGGGTGTGCCCAGACCTCTGACCTAGGAAACAATGTATTGAGGCTAGAAATAGAGCTAATAGAGTGTTAGGATTCATTACCAGAAGTGTTAAAAGTAGAAGTGCGGAAGTTATTCTAAAGCTTTATCTGGCTCTACACCTTTTCACTCGCAAATTAAAACAACTGAACTTCAAATTAAAACAACTGAACTTCAAATTAAAACAACTGAAGTTTAAATTAAAACAACTGAACTTCAAATTAAAACAACTGAAGTTTAAATTAAAACAACTGAAGTTTAAATTAAAACAACTGGTTTAAATTAAAACAACTGGTTTAAATTAAAACAACTGAAGTTTAAATTAAAACTGAAGTTTAAATTAAAACAACTGAAGTTTAAATTAAAACAACTGAAGTTTAAATTAAAACAACTGAAGTTTAAATTAAAACAACTGAAGTTTAAATTAAAACAACTGAAATTTAAATTAAAACTGAAGTGTAAATTAAAACAACTGAATTTTAATGAAAACAACTGAAGTTTAAATTAAAACAACTGAAAATTAAATTAAAACAACTGAAGTTTAAATGAAAACTGAAGTTTAAATTAAAACAAATTAAGTTAAAATGAAAACAACTAATGTTTAAATTACAATAACAACTTCAAATTAAAATAAATGAATTTTATAAAAAATTAAAATTCATCCATTATATTTTGCCACACAGGACACACTCCCACAGGCACGGGTACAACCACACTTGTCCACACAACACACCACCTCAAAAGTGGATCTTCATGTGCTTGGCAATATCACCCTTTGTCTTGAAACACTTGCTACAAATATCACACTTGAACTCCCGCAAGCCAGTGTGTCTAAAGGTGTGTTGGTTGAGTTCCTTAGTGGTATAAAACCTTTTCCCACACTCTAGGCATTCATGATTCTTAACACCACTGTGTTTCAGGGTGTGTTTGGTGAGGGAACCCATTGTGGTAAATCTTTTCCCACACTCTAAACATTCATAATTCCTAACACCACTGTGTGTCAGGGTGTGTGTGGTGAGGTTACCCATTGTAGTAAATTTTTCCCACACTCTAAACATTCATAATTCCTAACACCACTGTGTGTCAGGGTGTGTGTGGTGAGGTTACCCATTGTAGTAAATCTTTTCCCACACTCTAAACATTCATAATTCTTAACACCACTGTGTGTCAGGGTGTGTGTGGTGAGGTTAGACTTTTGAGCAAATCTTTTCCCACACTCTAAACATTCAGAATTCTTAACACCACTGTTTGTCAGGGTGTGTGTGGTGAGGTTAGACTTTTGAGCAAATCTTTTCCCACACTCTAAACATTCATAATTCTTAACATCATTGTGTGTCAGGGTGTGTTTTGGGTGAGGGAACCTTTTGGAAATCTTTTCCCACACTCTAAACATTCATAATTCTTAACACCACTGTGGGGTCAGGGTGTGGTGGTGAGGGAACTCTTTGAGTAAATCTTTTCCCACACTCAAAACCCATTCATAATTCTTAACACCACTGTGTGTCAGGGTGTGTGTGGTGAGGGAACTTTTTTAAAGTAAATATTTTTCCCACACTCTAAAAAATTCATAATTCTTAACACCACTTTGTGTCAGGGTGTGTGTGGTGAGGTGTCTCTTTGTAGTAAATATTTTCCCACACTCAAAAAACATTCATAATTTCTTAACACCACTGTGTGCAGGGTGTGTTGTGTGAGGTTACCCATTGTAGTAAATCTTTTCCCACACTCTAAACATTCATAATTCTTAACACCACTGTGTGTCAGGGTGTGTGGTGAGGGAACTCTTTGAGTAAATCTTTTCCCACTCTAAACATTCATAATTCTTAACACCACTATGTGTCAGGGTGTGTCTGGTGAGGTCATCCTTTCTAGCAAATCTTTTCCCACACTCTAAACATTCATAATTCTTAAACCACTGTGTGTCTGGGTGTGTTTGGTGAGGCTACCCTTTTCAGTAAATTTTTTCCCCACACTCTAAACATTCATAATTCTTAACACAACTGGGGTGTCAGGGTGTGTGTGGTGAGGTTCCCCATTGTAGTAAATCTTTTCCCACACTCTAAACATTCATAATTCTTAACACCACTGTGTTGTAGGGTGTGTGTGGTGAGGGAACTCTTTTGAGTAAATTTTTTCCCACACTCTAAACATTCATAATTCTTGACACCACTGTGTGTCAGGGTGTGTGTGGTGAGGTCATCCTTTCTAGCAAATTTTTTTCCCACACTCTAAACATTCATAATTCTTAACACCACTGTGTGTCAAGAAATGTCTCTAAAGGGCGGGACTCTTGTATTTGAATGTTTTTTTCACCCCTGCGGGCACTTCAGCTCACTGTGTCCCCTTGTGGCCTGAGCTGCCTGCCTCCAGGTGATTCTTGCCATCACCCCTGTGCCTCCCCACCCCTGAGGCGGGACTGATCCTGCTGCTCCCGGCCACTCATGCTGTGCCCGGCCCCACAGCCTCCACCGCAGCAAGATTTCCCACCAGCACGCGATGACCGGTCCTGCGGGAACCCTCGGGATCCCTGAGGGAGCCAGGTCAGGCCGGGCGGAGCAGCCGGCTTGGACTGTGACCTCAGCCCTGAAAACAGTGGTGACAGTCAGCACACAGAGACCCCACACGCTGCCCTGACACTCTGCTCCTGCCTGCGGGGCCCACACCCTGCTTCCTGCCTCACTCACACCACATTTGGCAAGGCCTCCCCCCCCTCCTCCTCCCTGGCCCCCTCATCATTCCTCTTTGGGACAACACAGCCCCGTCCTCACACGGCCGGGGACCAAGGCCTGCCCTCGCCACAACACAACAACAAAAAGAATAAGTGCACGTGGAGGTTTGGGTTAGGCTAACATTTAGGTTTTAGGATTCATTCCAAGGCTAGGAGGTTAATACGCCAGGTTAGGATGAGTTTGGGAAACAGCCTTGACTTACGCTATAGATGGGGTTAAACGGAGGGGGGGGGGGGGTCCAGCCAGGCCAGTAGGCTGTTATGCCATTTTAGGTTTATTCCTGTATTTCCATCACGTACAGGGCAGGCTGTGAATAGGGATTTGTCCCGGGATTAGACCACATTATGGTATTATTCCAGATGAACACCGAATTTCCTTGGGTGGACGAAACTGTTTCTTTCTGGCGAGTTTTGATGTTTTTAATACATATGTTAACCGTTTCTGTCGCAATTATTATTTTCTTCAGTAAAGGTTGGGTATTTTATGTCTTTTACAGTAAGATAAAGGTGCAGTTAGGTTAATTTTTTTTATTTTTTTATTTCTGCAAAAAAAAAAAAAAAAAAAAAAAAAAAAAAAAAAAAAAAAAAAAACGCCACAAACGGTTAGCAGATAAATTCACATCATCAAAACTCACCTGAAAAAAATAGTTTCGCCCACCAAGGGAAGTTTGGTGTTCATCTGGAAATTTACCCACAATTTTTTTGATGCTAACATAAATGAGTGTTGTTGTGTCCGCCACCCAAAACCCCGGTTGTCGCCCAGCTCCCCGAGGTTGCTGGGTTGTCGTCCAGCTCCCCGAGGTTGCTGGGTTGTCGTCCAGCTCCCCGAGGTTGCTGGGTTGTCGCCCAGCTCCCTGAGGTTGCTGGGTTGTGCCAAGCTCCCCGAGGTTGCGGGGTTGTCGCCCAGCTCCCCGAGGTTCTGGGTTGTCGCCCAGCTCCCCGGGGTTGCTGGGTTGTCGCCCAGCTCCCCGAGGTTGCGGGGTTTTGTCGCCCAGTCCCCGAGGTTGCTGGGTTGTCGCCCAGCTCCCGAGGTTTGCTGGGTTGAGGGAAAGATTAAAAAGTAGCAAGGGTTGGAGTTGTTGGTTGTGCAGTTTTACCGAAGTAACGGATTCACACTGGTAACACGTGTTTTTTAAAGCAGCAATAGATAGAAACTGCTCACAAATAGGGTGGTAGATGATTGGAATGGACTCAGTCATGGGGTAGTTAGTGCGGAAATCATTAGGGGAGCTTTTTAAAAAAAGGCATAAGAATATAGAAAACCTAAGTGGAACGGAGGTAGCGAGCGCGCAGTTCTCGTCCATTTTATCCCAAAAGGGCCCCTCCGTTAGGAGGTGGGGGTTAGGGTACTAATCCTCGGGGCGGGGCGGGACCACTCGGCGGCTGGGCAAGCGGGGCGGGGCGGACCACTCGGCGGCTGGGCAATGCGGGGCGGGGCGGGGCACACTTGTTTGGATACCCTTCCGTCACTTCCCTGGTTTCTGAGACACTGACTATTATTCCTGGACA
This sequence comes from Chionoecetes opilio, assembly GCA_016584305.1. Lineage (NCBI taxonomy): Eukaryota > Metazoa > Arthropoda > Malacostraca > Decapoda > Majidae > Chionoecetes > Chionoecetes opilio. Next base: position 433,360 of record JACEEZ010019097.1, on the reverse strand, counting down.
AGTTTTAGTGTTTTGTCTGATGGAGACACATTGTTATCAGTGGACACGGCGACCACAGGATTGGCGGATGTAAATAATAATATATAAAACTTTTTAACAGGTTTCCGGGAAATAAAAATATCTCTAGCTGAAAAAGCAACAATTTTAGGCCAAAACTTAGTCAGTGTCTCAGAAAATGACCGCGCAGTCCTCGTCCATTTTGGCCAAGAGAGATTCCAAACACGGTCTTGGTTTCAACGGTAAGGTAACTATTGCACCGCTGAGGCCCCAGGCGCCGCCACCCACCGCCAGCTTAGGCCGCTGCCACTATGGGGTTACAGGGAGTTTCGTACCCAGGTTTTGTGAGTTGTTTCGTACACTGATTTTGAGTATTTTCGTACATACCTGGTGTCGTTTCGTAACTCTAGTAGTCAAGTTCAACTCTGAGCTGAGTGTACGAAACGACTATGGTTTCATATACACTACGAAAAAACTTTTAGGTGTACGAAACGACTTTTTGGTGTACGAAACAACTTTTAGGTGTAAGAATCTACTGGTGTACGAAACGACTTTTTGGTGTACGAAACAACTTTATGGTATACGAATCTACTGGTGTACGAAACAACTTTTTGGTATACGAATCTACTGGGGTACGAAACGACTTTTTGGTGTACGAAACAATTTTTTAGTATACGAATCTACTGGGGTACGAAACGACTTTTTGGGTGTACGAAACAACTTTTTTGTGTACGAATCTACTGGGGTACGAAACGACTTTTTGGTGTACTAAACAACTTCTTGGTATACGAATCTACTGGGGTACGAAACAAGTTTTTGGTATACGAATCTACTGGTGTACGAAACAACTTTTTGGTGTACGAATCTACTGGTGTACGAAACAACTTTTTGGTATACGAATCTACTGGTGTACGAAACGACTTTTTGGTATACGAATCTACTGGTGTACGAAACAACTTTTTGGTGTACGAAACAACTTTTTGGTGTACGAAACAACTTTTTGGTGTACGAAACAACTTTTTGGTGTACGAAACAACTTTTTGGTATACGAATCTACTGGGGTACGAAACGACTTTTTGGTGTACCCAACAACTTGTGTACGAACTGACTGGACGCCGACTATGGCCAGTGTAATAAATCTACAACTTTGCGTCAGCCTGGATTTTGGCGCCGCCGTACCTTTACCGTAGATTAACACTTTAGTCGCCAGCCGCCAAATATTAAGAATTATAGCATCACTACCTATCCTCGGAACACTTGTAATAACCCAAGTCACACACACGGGCAATATAATGCAATATTTCTGTGTGGTAAATATTGCACCATTATTCCTCCCCAAACAAGCGGCCGCCTCCACCCGTCCTATTTCTTCCTCCATTATCTCCCTTATTTCCCTCTTGCCGCCATTATCAACGCCATCAATGGATTCCCGAGGCAGCAGTAGTATTGGTGAAACCATGCATTATACTCACGCCATTTAGGATAAAGCAGATATTCAGGGATACACAAAAAGTAGGGAATTCTTTGGGTTTTCAGAAGCATGATTTGATCTTGATCTTGATTTGGGAGTCACCAGCAAATGCTGTTCAGTGAAGCCCTTTTGGGCCGGCGTTTCTCCCACAAAATGTAATCTGTTGGGGAAAAGAAGGCAAAAGGGGGGGAAGCAAAAACTAAAGGGGTTTCTTTTTCCCCTCCTTCCTCTCTTGCATCACATTCATACGGGGTCCCCCATCATGAGGGGCCCCCTGCCTCTCATGCTCTCTCCCACGTGCTCTCCAAGAGTTCTCCAAGAATTCTTTTACACTCTCAATCACACGAACTGTCCCCTCCTCCACTCAGCACACAACCCCAGCAGGTACTCCATCTCCACTCTCCCGTCTCTCATCTCTCGCCATTCTTCCACTCCGACCTCTCCTACCACTACCTCCAACATCTGTGTTCTAGCATACTCATACCGTTCACATTCCAGCATCAAGTGCTCACGGTTTCATCCACTCCTGTCACACACATCTCACACACCTTTCTGCCATCATTCTTCCATCTGTACATACGACTATTTACCTCCAGCGACTTTGTCCTGGCTTGAAGAGTAGGTCCCCCCTCCATAGCCACCATTCATAGAACCTTTCATAAAAGTGGGCTGGTCCTTTCTCCTGTACCATTCCAGTGTTGATTTCTCACTCATTCCCCCTCAGCCATTCTTCTTTCCCTTTCTCTTCCACTCTCCTATTTATTTCCTTTTTGAATCAGCCATACTCCCATGTCTCATCACTCCTGTCACAAAACATTCCCAGTTCACCTGTCCATCTTTCCACTTTTACTGAGTCTTTCATCCACTTCCTATACATATTCCCGTCCCAAACCTTGCTTTCCCATTTGCTGTCATCCATTCGTTGCAGTCTAGCTCTGTACCCAGTCCTGCCTTTGCTATCCTCTCTCTGAACGTGCTCCATCCCATGTCTCCTTAATCGCTTCCACTGCCACATACCTATTGGCTCCTAATTTCTATTCTGCCTGCTTTGTTCTGTGTTTACTTCCAATCGTCCAAAACTCCTTCCTAGACCACACCATTGTTTCCAGGCCATACATAATGCTAGGGATGCCAACACCCTTCCATAAATCCTCTCACCACTTCATACTTGTTGGCCCGACATCTTGCCACAATGCCTACCTTCCAAAAACCCACTGGTGGCTCTAGCTATCCTCTCATGTTTAGTTTTCTCACAGCCTTTTTCATCCAACCAAATACCCAGATACTTGTACTCTTTCGTTCTCTTTATTTCATTCAGCAAACGTTTTGGGGGGTCTTGATCTTGAGCTTGATGTTACAGGTGGCCTTTCTTCAAGGGGCCCAAAAGGGCTTCCGTAGAGTCAGCTTTTAAACCCCACATTCTTTAAAAAACCCAGCCCAATTTTCCCCCCCTTTTTCACCAAAACCCAACAATAAATATTCTTAAATTCCCCTTTAAACCCCCGGTTTTAGTAAATTGGGGGCGGTTTTTAAACAAAAGACCATTTAGGGGCTAAACCATTTACAATAATTTGGGCTTTCCCCCGGAAAGAAGTGGGGGGAAAAAACGGTTGGGGGCGTTTAAATTTTTCTCCCACCTCAAAAAAAGGGAAAAAAAGTTTTTGTTTTACGATAATTAAACATATGTTTATATATGTGGGGGTTTAAAATTTTTTAAAAAAGGGGGTGGGGGGGGAAGAAGAGGAAAAAAGAGAAATTTAATTTAAACATAAAAAAAAGAAAAAAAGGGAAGAAAAAAAGAGAAGGGGGGAGAGAAAAGGGGGGGAAGGAAGGGGAAAAAAAGAGAGAGAAAAAAGAAATAAAAGGAGAAGAGAGAGAGAGGAGAGAAAAAGAAAAAGGGAGAGAGAGAAGGGGGTGGAGGAAAGAGGAGAGAAAAAAGAAAAGAAAGAAGGGGGGGGGAGAAAGAAGGGGAGAGAGAGGGAGAGAGGGGAGAGAAGCAGAGGAGAAAGAGGAGAGAGGAGGAGAGGAAAAAAAAGACCCCGGCGGTGTACACTGCACTTGACTGCAGAAATACATATTGGCAACCCCAAGGAGAAGGGAGGAGGGGGGAGAAAAAAAAAAGGGGAGGGAAAAAAAAAGGAAGAGAGAGGGGGAAAGGGGGAAGGGGAAAGGGGGGGGGAGAGGGGGGGGGGGGGGAAGGAAAAGGGGGGGGGGAAAGAGAGAAAGAGAAGGGAGAGGAGAGGGGGGAGAGGGAAAGGAGAGAAAAGAGGAAGGAGAGGGGAAAGGGAAAGGAGAGAGAAGGGAAAGGGGAGAGAGAGAAGAAAGAGAGGAGAGAAAAAGAGAGAGGAAAGAGAGGAGAGGGAAAGAGAGAAGAGAAAGAGAAAAGAGAGAGAAAGAGAGAAGAACCTCGGCGTGGTATACGTATTTCCCCCCAAATACAGATTTGTGTCGCGCGCGTGATTGGTTAGGGGCACAAAAAGGGGGTTTGGGCCTTCTGTCCCCTTACACGGGGCTAAGATGACGCTCAAAATGCTTTTTAGTAATCTTCTTGGCCCAGTATAACTAAGTTTGGTCTTAGGACGCTAAGAGGGTGTAGTTTTTGAGCCCCTTCGAAAATGCCCACCCCGTTGTTGGTCGGGAGTCAGGGGCGGCATTTTTGGAAGGGGCTCTAAACTACACCCTCTTAGCGCCTAAGACCCACTTTGTTATACCGGGCCAAGAGATTACTAAGAAAGCATTTTCGAGCGCATCTTGCCTCGTGTAAGGGGGGCAGAAGGCCAACCCTTTTGTGCCACCTAACCAATCGGGCGCGACACAAGTCTGATTTTGGGGGGAAATACGTATACCACGCCCAGTCTCCTCTCTCTCTCTCTCTCTCTCTCTCTCTCTCTCTCCCCTCTCTCTCTCTCTCTCTCTCTCTCTCTCTTTTTCTCTCTCTCTCCTTTTTTTCTTCTATTATTTTTTCTTCCCCCCCCTTTTTCCTTCTCCTTTATTTTCCAGTATTATTTTTGCTAGTAATGCAGTGTACACGCCGAGGGAGTCCTCTCTCTCTCTCTCTCTCTTTCTCTCTCTTTCTTTCTTCTTCTCTTCTCTCTCTTTCTCTCTCTCCTCCTCTCTCTCTTCTCTCTCCTCTCTCTCTCTCTTCTCTCTCTCCCTTTTTTTTTTCTATTATTTTTTTTCCCCCCCTTCCTTCTCCTTGAGTTTTCCAGATATGTATTTCTGCTATCACAGTCAGTGTACACGCCCAGGGGTCTCTCTCTCTTCTCTTCTCTCTCTCTTCCTCTCTCCTCTCTCCTCTCTCTCCTTTTTTTTTTTTTATTATTTTTCTCCCTCCTCTTTTCCTTTCCTTGATTGCCAGATATGTATTTTTTGCTATCACGTGCTGTTACACGCCGAGGGGGTCTCTCTCCTCTCTCTCTCTCCCTCTCTCTCTTTCTCTCTCTCTCTCTCTCTCTCTCTCCTTTTTTTTCTTCTATTATTTTTTCTCCCTCCTCTTCCTTCTCCTTGAGTTGCCAGATATGTATTTCTGCTAGTCACAGTGCAGTGTACACGCAGAGGGAGTCTCCCCCTCTCTCTCTCTCCTCTCTCCTTCTATTTTCTCCTTTCCTCGAGTCTCTCTCCCCGTCTCTCTCTCTCTCTCTCTCTCTCTGTTCCTTTTTTTTCTTCTATTATTTCTTCTCCCTCCTCTTCCTTCCCCTTTTCATCCTCCACACACATATCATAGTCAGTATGTGATATTATCGTGAATAACGACACTTTTTTTCTGGTGTGTTTTGATATGTTTAGAATTAATCTGCTAACCGTTTCTGTCGCAAATCATATCTATTCCGCCCAGCCCACCCCTATATATATAGTATATATATAGCCCTCACCTATATATATATACATAGTGTATTATACAGCCTAATATACTATATACAGTCTAAAATATATAATATATAACCAATAATATAACCATTGTTGTTATGGTGACGGAGAAAATTGCGGGCTAAGACGACCCCAACCCTGCCTTAGTTTACACTCGCTGCACTGTCTTAGGCGGAGCGAACTTTGCTTCCGAAAATGTCCAACTAGCGCTAAGATGGTCTTAGTCCCCTAAGATGGTCTTAGTAGTGTTCCAAAATGCCGCCCCAGGCCTTTTTCAACGGCACTCGCTGATGTGTTTCTTCTTGCTGTCTGGGTCTTTAATTTGTTTTCTTCTCTTATTCTATCTTATTAGTTTCTTTCTTTTTCTTTCTTCTTATTTTCTCTGGTCATCCAAAAACTGTTGATTGTTCTTTTTGCTTCTTCCACATTCCCATCTCCGAACAAATACTCCCCCACTATCCTCTTCCTCCTCTAAGTAAGGTTGTTGTAGCCTCACACTTTTCCTTCTTTCATTACTGTATGCTGGGCACCATAGCAGAAAATGTTTTAAGTCCTCCTTTTCCGCCCCACATAAATCACAAGTTATAGCCCCGTCCACACTACCACTCACCACCGTCGGCGCTTGCCGTCGAACAGTGTTCGTCACTCAAAAGTGGCAGTGTGGACACGATGCCGACGAGCAAAATGTAACCGTCGGCGCTGCCCGCCAACATTCAGCAGGTTTAATATTGGGCGGGCATGCCCGTCACTCACGGATCAGCGCCAAACACATGCTTCAAGTTATCGGCAGTTTTCACCATCTAGATATTTTTGTATTGCTATGCTACCGTATACCATCAGAACCAAGAAAGTCAGCTGATTACGAGTATGTGATCAAAAATTAAATGGGAGAAATAGTTGAGAAATTGCAGCGAGTTGAAGACAAAAAAGTGAGAAAAATGTTTATACACTATTTCTTTTTGCTATATTTTTTAGAATACACAAAAAGGTTTTCGTATATTTTTCTTGCTTATGATATGCAGAAATGTGTCATGAAGATGATAGTTGGGTCAGTTTTTCTAAACCTCCTGTGGTTATTTCATAATCTCGAGTGAGAGTACACGATATGCAGAAAACATGACTCACTTTGAAATCAGGAAGCGCGCTGACCGCCGAACAAAACCGTTCGTGTGGACACAACCCTGGCAACGGCGCTTCCCGTCGGCAAGCACCGACGGCAAGCGCCGATGCCAGGGTTGTGTCCACACATTTTTCTCACTTTTTTGTCTTCAACTCGCTGCAATTTCTCAACTATTTCTCCCATTTAATTTTTTATCACATACTCGTAATCAGCTGACTTTCTTGGTTCTGATGGTATACGGTACATAGCAATACAAAAATATCTAGATGGTGAAAACTGCCGATAACTTGAAGCATATGTTCGGCGCTGACCCGTGAGTGACGGGCATGCCCGCCCAATATTAAACCTGCTCATAGACCACTGTAGCTATACCTGGACTGTTCACGCGACAATGTTTTGAATTGCGGGGCTGCATAGGGGCCTGCGGGGCGCCCAGCAAAGAGATATAGTGGTCTATGGACTATCATATAGACTGGTTTATCAGTATATATGATATACTGTAATCTTCGTAAATGTTTTGTATTTATTTATATATTTAGTTTTCTGATAAATGAATTAGTACCATGTATAAATTAGCGTTGACTAAATAAATAACATCATCAATCGGAAAAATTACCCGATTGATGATTTTATTTATTTAGTTAACGCTAATTTATGCATGGTTCTAATTAATTTATCAGATAACGAAATATAGCAATGGAAAGCTAATAAAATTGCGCTTCTATTGATACTCTTCATTATAAAAGTTGACTCGCAAAGTTTTAAATGGCGAAGAGTTAAGTGAATATTAAGTTCATGCATATTTCTTCAGTCTCGTAATGGCATTTCTTTAGCGTGTTTTACTGTTTTTTATTTGATAGTATTATAGAACAAACATTTACGAAGATTACAGTATATCATATATACTGATAAACCAGTCTATATGATCCGTATATATATATATATATATATATATATATATATATATATATATATATATATATATATATATATATATATATATATATATATATATATATATATGAATCCGAGCGGCCCTCCGACTTCAGCCCCTTGTGCGACAGGCCGATGATATTCCGTGCGCAGTCCAGGTATAGCTACAGTGGTCTATGACCTGTTGAATGTTGGCGGGCAGCGCCGACGGTTAAATTTTCCTCGTCGGCATCGTGTCCACACTGCCACTTTTGAGTGACGAACACTGTTCGACGGGAAGCGCCGACGGTGGTGAGTGGTAGTGTGGACGGGGCTTTAAACCTGCTGAATGTTGGCGGGAAGCGCTGACGGTTACATTTTGTTCGTCGGCATCGTGTCCACACTGCCACTTATGAGTGACGAACACTGTTCGACGGGAAGCGCCGACGGTGGTGAGTGGTAGTGTGGACGGGGCTTAACACTGGATGCTCCCACTTCCCCTAGGAGTGCTGCCCCCTGTGTATATGCCTGTGCCCCAAAGATTTGACTCGGAGCTCTCGGAGCGCGTAACTTCGGGCAGCCCTATTAAAACACCACCGGCGCACCGCACAATAGTCCCAAAGCCTTAATGCTGCACTCAGCTTGTTTTTTCTTCCTCCTTTAACAATTATATGTGTATATCCTTATTAATAAAGATAAATGAAATATTACTATACAGTAGCTACCTGCTTCGAAATATTACCATTTTGAGGTATTTGTAGTCAGAATATTGCGTCGTATTGATCGAAGTATTTTTTTTTTTCTCTCTCTCTCTCTCTCTCTCTCTCTCTCTCTCTCTCTCTCTCTCTCTCTCTCTCTCTCTCTCTCTCTCTCTCTCTCTCTCTCTCTCTCTCTCTCATTGTTAAAACCAAGCTATATATCGAAAATTCACATTATCGGCATCGAAAATAACTTAAGTAGCAATTTATATGGAGAAATGAAAATTAGGCATTGATCGACATAATCGTGCTAACTATAAATGTTCACAATATTTTCATACGTTGTGAAAAATTTCCACCTAAAGAACGAAGTATGTGACAGTCATACGCTGGTGTGATGAAGTAACCTGATGTATTTCAGCTTTATATGGAAACAAATTCAAGCATCTCTAGTTACGTCCTAAGACTGTAGCATATTACACTGATCCGTGGACTTTATTTATCCCTTGCCAGGTTAAATTGACATATAGACTAGGTTGAAACGCTTCAGTGTATATAGATATTGCATATATGCATCCATGTCATATATTTAAAACATACGACATGTTGACAGAAGCAGTAGGCTATACCTACCGCTAAACATCAATTATTAATAGCGAGCAAAATATGGCATATATATGAGTAGTGAAGTCATGATTTTTAAATATATATGGTCACTGCACTTATGTATCCGATATATCACTGTAACATCACTGTAACCTGCTGACAATATCAAACATGTTGACAGAAACAGTGTATCTACTGAAACAAGATATATTTACGACTCCTCAATATTCGGGATAAATAGGACTAAGTGTGCTTTGCTTACCTGTGAAACGTTATCCCAATTTTTCTTGAAGTATTCTTGTGCCATTTTTGCAACCGTAGGCTGCACAATGCACCATCTTGATTGTAATTCAAGAAATAATTTCCAGTAAACACAGGGCAGCAGTTCAACTTCCGCGGCTGAGTGGTGTCTCGAGATGGCCGTCAAGTGCGAGAGCGCCGCCCTAGTGGCGACACAACAAACTGCGCGGCGCTGACAGAAGATAGCCCCTCCAGTTATTATAGAACTCAGTGGTCTACAGTCTACAACAAGATACCTCACTCGCGGTCCCTTCAATGCAACTTCTGTTATCTACCGTAGATAACAGTTAAGTCGCCAGGACAACTTTTTTTTCTGTATACAGACGTGTGGTGGCGTTAATACTTATAGCTGTGTCATTTTGTGTCTTCATCTGTGTCATATCAGAGGTCATATTATGGCTATAAATGAACAAATAACAAAAATATCTACAAAGTGGCTACCAACAGTAGAGTCGCCATCTAGTGTTTATTTACTGAGTGTCGTACCGCTGTCGTCGTCGCCCGAAAAAAAAACGCGTAGCGAAATTTGAAACCGTGTATACTCGCAGATACAAAGCATAAAACAACGCTGAAACAGGGTAGATTATACAGTCATGATATAAACTACTGTGTATCATCTTCAGTGGCACATAAAAATCAGTAGTGATGCTATAATTCGTAATATTTGGCGGCTGGCGACATCACTGCAGCTGGCGACTTTCCCAGCCAGCACACTTACATGGGGCCCATGTGGGATTTTCATGGTAATTGGTGGGCTAGGTGGGCATGGGTAAAGGATGGGGAAATCCATGGGCTATAGATGGGACCCATATGGGTTGCCCACAATAGTGGCCATTTTTCCGAAGTGACAAAATTGCATAGCAAATCGTCCAATCGACCGAGAAAATAAACCTGGAGGCAATTATTCAAATATATAGCCATGGTTTAGTAAAGGAATGTTACATGGGTTTTACATGGGCTCTATGTGGGCTTCCCATATAGATATACATTTTCCCCATCATTCCACAACTATGCAGTAGACTGTCTGAATGATTGCGATATTATCGTTGAGGAAATAATTCTACTAAATTTCTATGAACATGATTGTTTTGGAAATTTTTATGCAGTTAGACTGTGTGTATGGGTTAAACATGGGTTCCACATGGGCTGCCCATATAAGTATATTTTTTATTACGTCAATTAATTAATACAATACTAAAAATACAGTAAATTGACTTTATGATTACTATATTATTTTGTAAGCAAATATTAAAAAAGAAAATATATAAAATATATTTTATAAAATAAATTCAAATATTTTCCATTTCGTAACCTGGTTTAATTAAAACGCGAATATTACGAGTTTGAGACATTCCTATGAACACATGAATACTTAAATAGCATAAATAGATATTAGAAGACAAAAAAAATGAGTTAGTAAGCACAGATTAAGTATTTTTTGAGCTATTACAAGTATTTTTTTTCATTTTGGCGCGCAATATAGTACCCAGACTTGGAGCATCGGCATCACAGGCGAGGACAGACGCAAACACACGGGACATAGTCATATTTCCTCGTCTCCTCGTGTTTCTACTAAGTGGTATGACCCTTTGTGCATTCCTAAAGTACCATAGCATTACTTAGATCATTCCAGGAGGGTGGGAATGTGGGTGTACAGGGTAATTGTTATCTACGGTAGAGTAGCTACCTATAAAAATAGAATAGTGACAACTCGATTTACGGGCGCCATCTTAGTGCCAAGGCCTCTCTGTTCACTCTAGACCCGGGGAGGTTCTCAAGGCATGACCCCGCAGTGTACATGTATAAAGGATATACTGTTATCTTCGGAAATGTTTGTTCTATAAGATTATCACATAAAACACAGCAAAACACATTAAATAAAGGTCATTATGAGACTCTGAAGAAATATGCATGAACTTACAATTCACTTAAACACGTGCGGCAGGTGTTGTACCAGTTTGTTGGCCCATTCACTAGCTGCATATGACCAAAGAATATTTACTTCAACTCTTCGCCATCTAAAACTTTGCGAGTCAACATTTACTATGAAATGTATATCAATAGAAGCGCAATTTTATTAGCTTTCCATTGATATATTTCGTTTTCTGATAAATGAATTAGAACCATGCATACATAACTTTAACTAAATAAATAACATCATCAATCGGGTAATTTTCCCGATTGATGATGTTATTTATTCACTTATATATTTCGTTTTCTGATAAATGAGTTAGCACTATGCATAAATTAGTGTTAACTAAATAAATAACATCACCAACCGGGAAAATTACCCGATTGATGATGTTATTTATTTAGTTAACGGTAATGTATGCATGGTTCTAACTCATTTATCAGAAAACAAATAATATCAATGAAAAGCTAATAAAATTGCGCTTCTATTGATATGTTTCATGGTAAATGTTGACTCGCAAAATTTTAAATGGCGAAGAGTTGAAGTGAATAAGTTCATGCATATTTCTCCAGTCTCGTAATGGCATTTCTTTAGCGTGTTTTACTGTTTTTTATTTGATAATATTATAGAACAAACATTTACGAAGATAACAGTATATCATACTGATAAACCATAGTCTATATCATTTTCATTGATAGTCATATGCAGCAAGTGAATGGGCCAGCAGACTGGTTAATTCCTGCCGCACGGCGGAGGTCGATTTCACGCGCACCACAGGGCACCCCGAAGTGAGGTATCTTGTTGAATGTCTTTACTAAGAGGTACAGGGCACCCCGGAGTGAGGTATCTTGTTGAATGTCTTTACTAAGAGGTACAGGGCACCCCGGAGTGAGGTATCTTGTTGTTGAATGTCTTTACTAAGAGGTACAGGGCACCCCGGAGTGAGGTATCTTGTTGTTGAATGTCTTTACCACAGGGCACAGGCACCCCGGAGTGAGGTATCCTGTTGTTGAATGTCTTTACTAAGAGGTACTACAGGGCACCCCGGAGTGAGGTATCTTGGTGTTGAATGTCTTTACTAAGAGGTAGGGCTACAGGGCACCCCGGAGTGAGGTATCTTGGTGTTGAATGTCTTTACTAAGAGGTACAGGGCACCCCGGAGTGAGGTATCTTGGTGTTGAATGTCTTTACTAAGAGGTACAGGGCACCCCGGAGTGAGGTATCTTGGTGTTGAATGTCTTTACTAAGAGGTACAGGGCACCCCGGAGTGAGGTATCTTGGTGTTGAATGTCTTTACTAAGAGGCACAGGGCACCCCGGAGTGAGGTATCTTGGTGTTGAATGTCTTTGATATTAGTTTGTTTATTTATTTTTATATTTATGTTAATTTTTTCCTTTTTTCATATACAGGCTGCTGCTCCCCGCCGAATCTAGGAGGAAATCTAAATTCTCTATAAGTATGACCCCTTATTTATATTTCTTATGTTCTTATGTTTTCAGCAGTCACTCCTTATATCAGTATCCCTATATGCCCTTCGCCTTTTCCTTCTCCCATTCTCTGATCATGGACTACCGTAGATCCTATAATAGTAATACAACAGTCATAATACAGATATATAATGTAGGTAGAACACACACACACAAACCCCAGGTTGCCACTAAATGTTCAGAGATCCCACGACAGACAAAAATATCCCAGGGTCATTAACAAAGCCTTGACACTGAACCCTTGCTTGCCTGCTTGCCTACTGCTTCTAGTAGTCTTATAGGCTGATGAAGTAATATTATACCCCCTTTGGGTAGATGGGTTTGGGAGTTCTGAGTTCCTTGGAACAGATCACAGACTTGTTGTTGCTACACTTAAGCTTCATGTCAAGTCCAGAAGAATCTCAAGAGGTAACCATACTGTGTTTCATCTTGAGAAACTGAAGGACTTGACATGTGCTCATGAGTATGCGGTGGCAGTCTCAAATCGGTTTGATGTGCTCGGTGCTCTCGGGGATCCTGTAGAACTGTGGGATACCTTCAAACGTGAAACTCTACAGGCTGCCAAGGAGTGTATTGGAGAGCGCCCGAGGTCAAGGCGTAGTTTTGTCTCGACGGAGACGCTACAGAAATCGAGGAGAGTCGCGCTGCCAGGCTGGTTGGGAACCGGGACCAGCACAGGGCTCTGTCACGCCGGACTAGAACCCTCCTGAGGAGAGACAAGGAGAGGTATGTCAGGAGTCTCGCTGAGGATGTCGAGGGTCATTTGAACGCTAATGACCTCCGACCCGCCTACCGAGCCCTGAAGAAGCTCCGTTCCAAGTCTCCTTCTCGGGCGAGTGCTATTCGAACAGCAGATGGGCGCCTTGTGTCGGACATGGATGGGCAGATGGCTCGTTGGGCTGAGTACTTTGGGCAGTTGTTCACGGTGGACACTCCAACTGAGCAGCTTCACACCACTGGGTTACAGGCAGTGGATGCCGATCCTCCCATTGACGAAACCGCACCCTCTCTTGACGAAGTCAGAGAGGCTGTAGCAAAGTTGAAGGGTGGAAAGGTAGCTGGTGTTTATAATATCAGTGCGGAGCTTCTCAAAGCTGGGGGTGAGGCCATGATCCGCGGGTTGCATGCTGTCCTGACTGCCGTGTGGCAATCAGGTACCATTCCTCCTGACTGGAAAAGGGGGCTGGTCGTCCCTATCTGGAAAGGGAAAGGGGACCGTCAGGACTGCAACAATTACCGCGGTATTACTCTGATCAGCGTACCAGGCAAGGTGCTTGCCCATCTATTGCTGACACGAATTCGCAGTCATCTAGTGAAGCATCAGAGACCTCAGCAGTCTGGGTTCACGCCTGGTAAGTCAACAACGGACCGTATCCTAGCGCTTCGTGTCCTGGTGGAACGCCGACGTGAGTTTCGACAGGGGATGCTTGCAGCCTATGTTGATCTCAAGAAGGCGTTTGACTCAGTGCATCGTGAGTCACTCTGAGATCTTCTGCGACTTCGAGGGATTCCTGCAAGGACTATTGGTTTGATAACTGGTCTGTATTTTGGGACTGAGAGTGCTGTGAAGTGTGGGGCAGGTGTATCCAGCTTCTTTCCTGTGGATACAGGAGTGAGGCAAGGGTGCGTCCTTGCCCCATCACTTTTCAACGCTTGTATGGACTGGGTATTGGACAAGGTTGTAGATCAAAGTGATTGTGGAGCATCCGTCGGCAACACCAAGATCACTGATCTTGTTTTTGCCGATGATGCAGTAATCTTTGCTGAGTCGCTGGAGGTCCTGGTGATGGCTCTCGAGGCGCTGCACGAGGAGGCAAAGCCTTTGGGACTTGAGGTCTCCTGGCTCAAGACCAAGGTCCAGGTGTTTGGAGACTTACTAGATGAAGCAGTACAGTCTGTTCATGCGTGTGGCGAGGACATTGAGATCTTGGAAAGTTTTACATACCTTGGTAGCGCAGTCTATAATGACGGCGGGTCACGTCAAGAAGCCTTACGGCGGATTGGCATAGCCCACGGTGTTATGGACTCGTTCAGCGGGAGTATTTGGCGTTGTCGGTACCTGTGCAGAAGGACAAAGATCCGGATCTTCAAGTCGCTTGTGATCCCTGTCTTACTCTATGGTTGTGAGACATGGACACTAAATAGTGACTTGAAGAGACGAATCAATGCCTTTGGTAATAAGTGTCTTCGCAGAATCATGGGGTATCGCTGGGATGATTACGTGTCAAATCAGCGATTGCACCGTGAGACTGAACCGAGGCCTATTACCTGCATAGTCCGTCAGCGCCAACTTCGGCTATATGGGCATGTGGCACGCTACCCTGAAACCGATCCTTCCCATCGGGTTGTATCTGTAAGAGACAATCCGGCGTGGAGGAGGCCAAAGGGGCGCCCACAAGGCTCGTGGCTGGGGTAAGTTGATGTTTCTTGTCGAGAGCTGCTTGGTATGGGTAAGGAGCCTGCATGGGAACTCGCGCGTGGTGACCCCCGGGAGTGGCGTCGTTGGGTGGGCGAGGCGATGCGCCCCCCGGCGTATACCCCCAATGACTGATTGATTGATTTGGGTAGATGCTCGAAGGAGTCCATAACATAAACTACTGTGCATGCCTCTTTAATGGCACATACAAGTCTGTAGTGATGCTAAAATTCATAATAAATAGTACCTGGTGACATTAGTGTAGTAGCGACTATAGTGTTATTGACGTTAGATCCATGTGGGTTGGGTGGGGTGGGGTCGCAGGGTGGATGAACGGGTTGAATTTGGCGCCATTTTCACACACACACATAAAACACAACGCACTAAGATGGCAACACTGACCCATCACAAAAACCTCTTCCCACACACAAATAAACACACAAACAACCTATTAAACACCTCGCATAAGACACATAAAGAATAAACACTGGCAAAACATTATATATCAACACAAAATAAAGTAATAAATAGTAGTTAGAAGGGTAAAATCAAGTCAATAATGTAAATAGTAAACAGCACGGCATGTCGAGTGTCTTATCAGCTGACACAGGAAGTTTGAGAGACAGGGTGTGTTTTCAATAGTAATAGCGCCTCTATACTACTAATAGAGACATTGCTGGGTTGTCTACGTACTATTTGGCTACAGTGCTATACAGTGACTCTCCCCCATGGCTACAGTTAAACCCAGAGTGCTTGTTTTAGGAGGTAAGTACTGTGCTAAGGATACAGTTGATTCGGGCCGCCAGTTGAATCAGGCCGCCTATATTAAATGCATAATGGACGAGAGTTTCGCGGTCGTTTTCAGAGACACCGACTATTTTTTCTTGGCCTACAATAGGTGCTTGTTCTAACAGAGATATTTTTATTTTGCGCAAAAAAATAAATAAAAAAAAAAAAGATTTTTTTTTAACTTAACCTAACCTTATAGGTTTTAATGAAACCTAACCTAACCTTAACCACAAAGTATACCTTTTTTTTTTTTTTTATGGGTTTGCGCAAAATAAAACTAGCACCATTAGAACAAGCCCCTATTGTAGGCCAAGATAAAATAGTCGGTGTCTCTGAAAACGACCACGAAACTGCCCTGTCTGCTGGGTATGCATGCTACTATAGGCGGCCTGTTGCAACTGGCGGCCCGAATCAACGGTACCCCTGTGCTAACCCGCCTCGACCCCTTCTAACTCGTGTAGTGTTTATCTCCCGTGTTTGTGTGCGTGGTGAGGGTGTGTTTGTGGCTGTTGGGTGTGGTGATGTAGGGTGTTGCACGGTGATTTAGTGGTTGGTGTGTGTGTTTATATGTTTGTTTGTGTATGTGTGTCATTGGGTTACGGTTAAAGGGGACATACTTGTATTCAATGTGTTGCTTGATATGCTCTTTAATAGCCTTGAATTGTGTTAGCTTCTGTGTGTGTGTGTGTTATGTAGTGTTATTGCTGTAGATTGGGTGGTATAACTGCAGTTTAAACCAATACGCGATCGGTGGTTTTAAGTATCCTGAACGTTTCGTTCTCATCATAAGGAGTATTTCTAACCCCTACAACAGCCGTCGGAAATGAAAAATAACAAGGGGGGTTTGAGGGGACAAAAAAAGGTAAATTTCTAGCATTTGCTCACACTCCCCCTTCCCCCAAACAAGCTTGGGGACCTGTGGGAATGCGGGGTTTTCGGGTGGGGAACAAATAATACGTCGGAAACACGTATTTTAGGAGTTATGTGTGGAAGACAAAATTCCTTAGGCAATCTAAAGTAATTTCCCTGGATGTAGGGTAATTTGCCTAACCTAATTTAACCTAACCTTCTAGCATGGGGGGGATGTAATATAACCTAACCTAACCTAGTGGGGGTCGACCCCCCGATAATCTAACCACACGTCTCTGGACTTAGTTCTTCAGAAATTCAATATATTTTCCCTAGATCTAGGGAATTTTTACAACACACCTTACTCAAAAACTATGTGGTTCCGACACATATTTTGTACCCCAGCCAAATATCCTGCATTCCCCCAGGTCCCCAAACTTGTTTTGTGGGAGAGGGGAGAGTATGGGCAAACACTAGAATAATACCCAAAAAAAGAACCAGTGAGGTTAGGTTACGTAATCAATGCCCAGGTTAGAGTAGGTAACTAGCAGGGGGGTCTGGGGGGGGGGCGAGTTATGTCAGGAGATTATTGGTCAATAGGGAGTATTGGTTGAAACTACATATTTACCGATTGGGTGTTCCTTATAATGGTGCGGTAAAACTGCAGTTTAATAAATTCATTCATTACTCCCTGTCTTGTTTTTGAAAATTTTTAGTAGCGGCATTCACCGATTTTGAGACCGAAACTTAGTTTTCTTGAATAGTTTTTATGTGTTTTGAATGAATCTGGTAACCGTTTCTGTCGCAAATCACTTTTTTTTTTTTTTTTGTGATTTGGAATAAAAATGACAAAAAAAGAAATTGAACCTAACCGAACCCATAGTGCCGACCGGGGTAATTTGGTCCTGGTTTTGACAAACTTTGATCTAGTTTCCAGATCTATTGAAATAAACAAACAAAAAGTTAATACAATCATAAGAGGGTCACTACCTATATGTCATTAAAGTTTGAACAAATTTCCATTATAGCTCTGTTAGCAATATACTGCGAAGTGCGGACCGCATTGTTACACTAAATGGGGTAAATCGGACCTAACTCTGGGGTAAATTGGTCATATATATATATATATATATATATATATATATATAAAAAAAAAAAAAATCTTAAAAATTTGACAAACCTCCAAAAACTTAAACAACATGTCATACCATGCCCATGGACACTATCAAACATTCTGTTAGCTGTTCTTCACATTCTCTGGGGAGGCGGAAAATATGACCAACACGCACACGTTTGGGTGTCTTTGAGTTCCTAGTCTTTCTTCTTTTTCTAGGTCTATGCTAGTTTTTCTTTTATAATTTCTAAGCATTGTTACTTAATTTAGTAATACTTTACATTAGGGCCAGAATTCCCTACACAATTGGGAGTATGGTTTCTGTTTACCTTATTGGATTCTAGGAAACATTCTCTCTATGAGCTTCCATCACAAAGCACTTCTTTCGGAGATATAAGATGTTTTTAATAGGAAGGAGATCCGAGTGTATAGGAGATATGAAAATTAACCTAACCCCACCTTTTGACTCACTAACCTAACCTAACACACACTTTAACCTCCAAACTAATGTCAAATCTGCATTAAAAAAGTGTCCGTGGCAAGGGAAGAACAGAGGCGATGCAGGTCACAAGAGGAAGAAGAGTCAGGCGCACGTAAACACTTGGCTCTCGCCTCCCTATGAACATGTCATTATCTTCGAAAGTAATGATTTGCGACGGAAACTCAATAGAGAAAATGTTTCCTAGAATTAAATAGGGTAAACAGAACCACACTCCCAATTGTGTAGGGAATTTCGGTCCTAATGTAAAATAATACCGTTAGGTTACGTAATCAATGCCCATGTTAGGTTAGTTAACTAGCAGGGAGGTATGGGTGGGCATAGCCCCCCAGTTATGTCAGGAGAGTATAGGTTTATAGGAAGTATTGGTTGAAACTGCACATTTACCGTATCCATTAAGGTAAACAGAAATCATTCTCCCAATTGTGTAGAGAATTCTGGTCCTTGAGTAAAAATTTACCCTTAATTTATATACCAGCACCCTTAAACTAATTCCATATTAGCATTCAACAATCTGAAACAAAAGAAACAAGTGCAAATAAGCAGTTAATCCTCACCGTGATATGCCGTGAGGGGTACATTACACTGGGGCCAATTTACCCCGTGAGTTATTTTTGTCACCGGGGTAAATACGGACCCAAACTGAGCATTGATCATACGAAATTGAGACAAGATAGAGCATTTTTGATATTTTCATGTTAAAGTAGAGAAAAAACACTCTATATACGCTTATTTACAAGAATGTACTCCGTCTCGTATTTGAATCCCATGAAAGTTCGCCAAATCATCTGATTTTGTAAACAAACTTTGCCGCAACTTTTTTTTGCTGTCATTTTACTCATTTTCTATTTTGGTTTCTGGGTTCAGTTACATATCGATATTTATATTCATATTAATACTAGAAATGTTAAAATGGTTGTTTTACTACATGGGATATTCAAAACTGTTACACTCTTATTTATAAAGAAACAAACACCAAAGCAAAGATGGCGGTCCGAATAGAACCGGTCCGTTGGAAGGACCAAATTACCCCGGTCGGCACTACCTAACCTAACCTAGCCTAACCTATACCTAACCTAACCTTTACCTAAATAAAAAAAAAAGATAAAAAAAGATTTGCCACAGAAACGGTTAGGCGATTAATTCTAAACATCAAAACTCACCAGAAAAAAATTGTTTCATCCACCAAAGTGAATTCGGTGTTCATCTGGAATAATACCGAATCTGGCACTCGCTTTTGTCGGAAATAAATCTTTGTTTAAAGGTGTGGGGGGCGCCGTCCCGCCCCTGCCGGCCCACCCCGCAAACCTTGCTCCGCTTCACACTGAAATAGTATTGATATTTTTTTTTTCCCTTTATCATCTGTTACTAATCGTAATCTAACTTAATTTGATTTAACTTAAAGTAATCGTCCAGACCATTTCATCATTCCTGATTTAATGCAGTCAAAATATAGCCATGATCGAGTATATCAACAATATGTTGTCACATTTTGCATCCAGTCACCCGTTTTTAAATGATCCGCATTCAAAATCTGTAAATTCCCCGTGCTCTCAAAACACAACTGTTTATCAGCAGATGACGCACCATGGGTCGGCGACGTCACAACAGGGAGCCTCCCAGCACCGCCTGATACATATGCGTGGAGACTCTGAGAAAAATGTAGTACTTGGGGAATTTTGGGTGTTTCTGATATTTTTTTTGTGCGATGTGGTATGTACTTGCATCCTGTGTGGGTGCAGCGTGGGGGCTGTGCCTTTACCGAGAGCTTAGCACCCATTTGCAAACTGTGGGGCGACGATATATGTGTGCAGATGTGTGCAGCGGCGGCAAGCGGCGGGGAGCGGCGGGTAGTAGCAAGGCCACCGAGATGAGAGGGCTGCAGTACCCTGGCTACTACCAGCCGCTCCCCGTCGCTCCAAAGGTCTGCACACATATATTGTCGCCGTGTGGGTTGTGAATGGGTGCTAAGCTCTCGGGAATGGCACGGCTTTCTTGCCGTGCCCATGCAGGATGCAAGTATGTGCCGTGTCGCACAAAAAATATACCAGAAGCACCCAAAATTCCCCAAGTACTACATTTTTCTCAGAGTCTCCGTGTGTCTGTATCGGGCGGGGCTGGGAGGCTTACCTCTTGTGTCGTCGCCAGCAAGTTTCGCGCCACGGCTGGAATGTGGCTGTTGTTTTTCCCGCGCTTTTTACAAAAGTCATGTTTTTAGGGAAATAAGGCGTGAAAATGAATAATTTTTTGTGGATTAGGTATTTTGAATGAACATTCAACATAATTATGCAAAGAAAAAATGGGTCTGGATGATTACTTTAACCATTTCTGGTTGAAATAACGGTACATTTTCGGTAGTGCATGTATCGCCAATATTATTCAATTGCGCCATGGGAAATGGATTTAAAAATACTCAGAATAAAGAAATCCACACGATGATGTAGGTAAGAATTCCAGCACTTATGAAAGCCAACTAACGAAAGGATACCCTTGTTTTTCTCTTTCCCTATGCCCAACAAACTTAGGGACCTGGTTGGAAAGTGGGGTTTTATATGGTAAGACGAAAATTACATTAAATCTTCAAAATTTCCACTCAATTTGATCTCGAATTCTATTGATTTCATTAATAGAAACAACTTTTCCTAATTCCACTTCCATTGGGGATAGGTAGTAAATGAGACATTGGCGAGGCTTGGGTCGTGTGGGGATCTTTTTCACTTGGGTTTGGTTTAGGTTGTGTTAAGATTGTGTTAGGTTTTGGTAGGAAACTTAGGTTAAATAAGTTTTCTAATGATGCGCTGTGGCCCGGCTGCCCCGGCTGGCTGGTGCAGTGCATTACTCGCTGTCTCACGGTCAATGAAAATATAATAGTAAACCCATCGATATCTCGGTTGGTATTAATTTCCGATGGAAATGGTATTAGGTGAAGTAGGTAGTTGGTATTATTTGGTTTATTTTGGTTAATACAAATTATTTATGAAAAGATATACCATTCTTTTAAATATTTTTACACAGCATACTACATAGATAAAGCAACACAGGATGTAGTAACGTATAGATATTCCGTGTATGTTAGTATGCATACTGTAGTTATACAAAAGAAAACAAGTTACATTTTTGGCACTCAATTTTTTGGTACTACTCAAATTTTTGGCACTCACATTTTTTGCACTCAAAAATGTTTGGCACTTGCCACAACATTTTGGCACTTTCTTTTTTTTGGCACTCAAAAAAGAATAATTGGCACAAATTTTTGGCACTCAAAATTTGTTGGCCCTCTAAAAATTTGGCACTCAATTTTTTGTGGCACTCGAAATTTTTTGGCACTCAAAAAAATTTAGTACTCAAATTTTTGGCACAATTTTTTGGCATTCAGCATTTGTTGGCACTCAACATTTTTTGGCACTCAACAAATTTTGGCACCTAAAATTTTTTGGCATTCAAATGTTTTTTGTCAACCCCCAGGCTGTCACTCCTCCCTCACTCGCTAGCTATAAAATGCCAAAAAATGTTGAGTGCCAAAATAATTGAGTGCCATTTTTTTTAGAGTGCCAAACAATTTTGAATGCCACAACAATTTGAGTGCCAACAATTTTTGAGTGCCAAAATATTTGAGTGCCAACAATTTTTAGGTGCTAAAACTTTTTGAGTGCTAAAGATTTTTGAGCTATAACCACTATAACCTAACCTAAAACCTAACCTAACCTAACCTAAAACATAACATAACCTAAACCTAACCAATCCTAAAACATAACATAACCTGACTTAAAACCTAACCTAACATCCTTCTTCATGTGTGCAGGGTGTGGGTTCATCAGCATAAACATTACATAACCTAACCTAAACCTAACCTAACCTAAAACATAACCTAACCTAACATTCTTCTTGTGTGGTGTGGGTTCATTGGGCGCCACATTGTCTGCTATAACAAGAAACTAAAAACATAACCTAACCTAACCTAACCTAACCTAACCTAAACCTAAGCTAAACCTAAGCTAACCTAACCTAACCTAACCTAACCTAAACCTAAGCTAACATCCTTCTTCTTATGTACAGGGTGTGGGTTCATCGGGCGCCACATCGTCTGCGAGCTGGTGAGCAAGGACGTGTGTGCCAGCGTGTGTGTGGTGGACAAGGTGCCGCCGCAGATAGCATGGCTCAACGAGGGCCAGAGGAAGGTGTTTGACCATGAGTGTGTCACCTTCAGGAGTGCCAACCTTATCAATACTGGTGAGAGAGAGAGAGAGAGAGAGAGAGAGAGAGAGAGAGAGAGAGAGAGAGAGAGAGAGAGAGAGAGAGAGAGAGAGAGAGAGAGAGAGAGAGAGAGAGAGAGAGAGAGAGAGAGAGAGAGAGACGGATAGACAGACAGAGAGAGAGATAAACGGATAGACAGACAGAAAGAGAGAGAGAGAGAGACAGATAGACAGACACTCAGACAGACACTCAGACATACAGATAGACACTCAGACAGACACTCAGACATACAGATAGACACTCAGACAGACACTCAGACAGACACTCAGAGAGAGAGAGAGAGAGAGACTCAAGACAGACAGACAGATAGACACTCAGACAGACAGATAGGCAGAGAGAGAGAGAGAGAGACTAAAATACACTTCTGAATATATGTGAGAGGAAATGGATGACGAAAGCAAGATTAGAGAAATGTTAAATGCGCATGTTATGACCTTTTAGAGAGAGAGAGAGAGAGAGAGAGAGAGAGAGAGAGAGAGAGAGAAAAAAAAACCCCAGACAGACTTGATAGATACAAAGACAGAGATAGACAGAAAAACCGACACAAAGAGAGAGAGAGAGAGAGAGAGAGAGAGAGAGAGAGAGAGAGAGAGAGAGAGAGACTTAATACTTTCGAATATGTTTGTTTTTATGAGAGGAAAAGGATGAGATAACTAATTAAGATAAAATTGATTCAAATTAGATATTTCATGTACATGCTATAACCTTTGTGTGTGTGAGTGAGTGAGGGAGTGTGAGTGTGTGAGAGTGAGTGTGAGTGTGCGAGTGTGAGTGTGAGTGTGAGTGTGTGTGAGTGTGAGTGTGTGAGTGTGAGTGTGTGTGAGTGTGTGTGTTAGAGTGAGTGAGTGTGAGTGTGAGTGTGTGTGTGAAGTGGTGTGAGTGTGAGTTGAGGGAGTGGATGTGTGAGTGTTGTGAGTGGTGAGTGGTGTGGTGAGTGTGAGTGTGTGAGTGTAGAGTGAGTGAGTGTGAGTGTGTGTGAGTGAGTGTGAGTGAGGAGTGTGTGGAGTGTGAGGTGTGAGTGTGTGAGTGTGAGTGTGATGTGAGTGTGAGTGTGTGTGAGTGGAGTGAGTGTGAGTGAGTGTGAGTGTGAGTTGTGAGTGTGTGTGAGTGTGAGTGTGAGTGTGAGTGTGAGTGTGTGTGTGAGTGAGTGAGTGAGTGAGTGTGAGTGTGAGTGTTGAGTGAGTGAGTGTGAGTGGAGTGTGTGAGTGTGTGTGATGTGGTGATGTGAGTGAGTGTGAGTAGTGGGGTGTGGAGTGAAATTCCAGATGAAAACGATTATAACGAATCTTTGGTGAAGAAACGTTTGTTTTTGGTGAGTTTTGATGTACGTATTTGATGAATGAAATGTAACGTTTCGTCGCAAATAACTTTTTTTTTTGGGTGAACTTGCAACAAAAATGACAAAAAACTATTGATAACGAACCTATACTAACCTTTACCTAACTATTTACTAACTCTAACTTACCAACAAATAACTTTTTACTAGTGTACTTCAACAAACATACCCAAAAAACCATATAACCTAACAACTAACCTAACTTACCTAACATAACCCATACCTAACCTAAACTATACCTAACATAACCTTTACCTAACCTAAACTAACCTAACCTAACCTTTACCTAACATAACCTTTACCTAACATAACCTTTACCTAACATAACCTTTACCTAACCTAAACTAACCTAACCTAACCTTTACCTAACATAACCTTTACCTAACCTAAACTAAACTAACCTAACCTAACCTTTACCTATAAAAAAAAAAAAAAGATTTGCGACAGAAACGTTAGCAGATGCATTAAAAACACATCAAAACTTAACAAAAAAACTATTTTCGTCCACCCAAGGGAATTCGGTGTTCATCTGGAATACTATCGGCTGTTGATATCATTGTTTCTTCCTCCCCCCCACTCCCTCCCTCCAGCCTCGTGTGCCGCGGCCTTTGGGGATGAGGAGTGGGACTGGGTCATCAACGCTGCGGGGGAAACCAAGACAGGACAGGTACAGTACATACATTGATGTCACCTACAGGCACTATATAGGCTTCAACTTAAAAATAAAAAAAATAAATAAATATGCATTAATGTCACATACAGGAAAGGAAATGTAAATGGTGCATCAATATATATTTTTTAATGTTTGAGCCTCTATTGCATGTAGGCTTTTTTTTGTATCAATATGGTAGGATGAAATTAGATTGATGTGTGAAAATTGTGAACAAAAAGTGTAGATGAACAAAGGATAGATGTTATGAGTCCTCCTCTTCCTACTACTACTACTACTACTACTACTACTACTACTACTACTACTACTACTACTACTACTACTACTACTACTACTACTACTACTACTACTCACTAGCGTAGCTACGGAGGGGCCTGGGTGGGCACGTGCCCACCCACGAGAAGCCGGTGCCCGCCCAGGTGCCCAGCCACTGGCCACGGCTGCCGTGTGGTGTGGGAGCCGTGTTCCACTAGTAGCGTATTTTCGCGACCGCTCTGGCCCGGTCTGGACTGGGCTAGTCCCGGGCGGTCACTGTTTTTGCGAGGCAGTCTAGAACGGGCTAGCCCAGTCCAGTCCGGTCCGACCCACATACCAGGACCACCTTGGACCAGTGTGGGGAGAACTGGCGCATGCGCACTACAGTCAGCGGGGAAGGCGACCAGGAGCTTCTCGTGCTGCTGATAAGACATGAAACACCATGATGGCCGACCATAAGACTATAGTATCACAGGCGTGGTAGTTGTAAAGTCTTCAGCACAGGTTAAAAGGCGGACGACAAAAAG
The DNA here is from genome assembly GCA_016584305.1 of Chionoecetes opilio. Taxonomy (NCBI): domain Eukaryota; kingdom Metazoa; phylum Arthropoda; class Malacostraca; order Decapoda; family Majidae; genus Chionoecetes; species Chionoecetes opilio. Next base: position 408,281 of record JACEEZ010019097.1, on the reverse strand, counting down.
GATATTGACAAGATGGACGCCTGCCGCCTCCACAGTTCAGTTCAGTACCGCCCACTCGATCCCCCAGCCAATAGGAACGACGAATGGGACGGGGCCAGTCTCGATGTATTTTCGCGACCATCAGTCCACCCTGACCCGGTCCGGACTGGACTGAACCAGGGCGGTGAACGTCACGAAAATGCGCTATAGGTAGGACTGAGGGAGCATGCATGGAGTATTATGCATAATTTCCACTGATGACTTACCCTCGACCTCAAATACAATAAATATTTTTCCTTTACTTGAAAGAAAGAAACATGCCTCTAAGTCTGAGTTAAATGCATATACTTTCTATTGATCACTTTTAACACCAACGAACATAACTAAATTACACCAGTTACCCTTACAAATTTTCTATAATGCCTTGTGTTGGTACGTGTCTCCCTCTTGTACGTGTCTTATACGCGTTCTCTGGACCGACATAACAACACAAGTCAGTGACCGATCATTCGTGGCCTTGCATGGCAGCGACCACTGCCGATGCTTTGTGGGATGAAGTTGAGAGAAACTCAGCAGCTCATGGTTTTGATACTTCAGAGTGTAGAATGTGTAGATCACCAAGGAAACGGAAACTGTCTACACAATGGAGGCATTTTGGTTAAGGAAAAAAGTACTACATACCGCTAAAATTTCAATTTCTGAATTTCTTTTGTGGACCTCGGAGATTGTTCATATACGAGTGGTTGTTCATAAAATGGTTATGTACATATTCTTATAGTTCATTTAAAGTTGGTTTCGTGCCTTATAATGAGGTAATAACATATTTTGTGAAGTGTTGTTGATGTGGCCATATAGGTCAAGGGATGAATATATATCGGTTTTTACACATGTGTAGAAATATTTTTTGATTATAATTTTATTTAAATACTCCCAGTGGTCACCACCCACCAGGATTTTGTTGTTACTGATTATATTGGAAAACAGTCAGGGAGCACACACTCTGATTTCAGTGTTACGGATTCAACACGAATTAACTTCTTCCATCCTATTCTAGATCATGTGTTAACAGAAATGACAAGGCGCTTCAATAATGAAGCATGTGAACTTATGAAAGCATTACAGGCACTGAATCCACAAAGTAAGGAGCTCTTATCTTTTGAGAAAATGTCTGGACTTATTCATGCATTTCGTGCTAATGAGGAAGATCTTAACCATGAGCCTCACTCTGTAAAACGCATGTTAGAAAGACGCTATAAGGATGTAAGTGACAATGAAAAGCCCAAATCACTGTTAGATTTAGTGAGAATTCTTGGTCCATATGAAGAGGCATTTTCTGAGTTCTACAGACTGGCCAAAATTTCTGTAGTATTACCTGTGTCATCAGCTTCAGCAGAGGGAAGCTTTTCTGCACTGAAATTAATCAAAACTACACTGAGAAATACAATGGGCAATGAGAGATTAGGTAATCTTGCTGTGTTGTCAATTGAAAGCAGGCGAGTTAAAAGCCTTGATTTAGAAGAATTTGTTGATAAGTTTGCTGAGAACCACAAGAACAGAAGAATTCTGCTTAAGTGAGGTATTTTCACTTTCTCAGTGGAAATTTTTATTTTATTTGCCTGCTGCTTTAAAACTTCTGCATTTTTTTAAATTTTCAGTATCAATTATGTTATTTCTATTTTGTATAAGTGGTAATATATGTATTTCATTTTTTGTCATGACTGCTTTATTTCGTTCTCCATCAGCAACTGGATGATACCCTACAGTACTCAACACACACTCCTAGAATAAAATCTAATAACCTTCCATAGTCCATACATCAGATAAACTCTTGATATTGGTCAGAATGCAAAATATGCAAGGGGGGGGTCTTGACACTGTAAGTGAAAGTAAGTCCCCAGTCCCCACCAAACTCCTCAGCTGTATGGACTTGTTCAGCTCATCTAGTGCCCACCCCCCCCATAGTCAGCTGTGCCCCCTCAGGTACCCCCCAATGATAAATACCTAGCTACGCCACTGCTACTACTACTACTAATACTACTACCACTACTACTACTACTACTAGTACTACTACTACTACTACTACTACTACTACTACTACTACTACTACTACTACTACTACTACTACTAGTCTACCACTACCACTACCACTACCACTACCACCACCACCACCACCACCACCACTACCACTACCACCACCACCACCACCACCACCACCACCACCACCACCACCACCACTATTACTACTACCACTACTACTACAGATGGAGGCAGTGTACCATGAGGGCATCGTTCACCTGTCCACCAACTGTGCTAACGAGGCAGCCAAGAGGAGGGTCAAGGTGTACCTGGAGGTGTCGGCGGGTCAGATGGCATCCAACGAGAAGGTCAGCACCACACCCTTCACCCAGCCTCCTATTAACCATCCCCTTAACCCCTTGAGACCCAGAACGTAATTTCCATTGTAATTTGGGTACCATTAGACAATTTGTAATTAATCTCAGCAATATTTTATAGATATGACCTGTTTAGTATCCTTGTCGACTAATTAATTTGGTATATTCAGTTACTTTTCGTAATTTTATGGCTCGACAACAGACAATTTTATATACAGCCAAATTCCCAACATCCGACCTCCAAACATCCGACTTGTTCAAACAACCGACTTTTTTCACCACCACATTGTGTCTTGTTTTGGCCATTTATTTTACTTCGTTTTTTTTTTTTTAGTTTATAGAAAACATTGATTTGTGGCTTTATTTATGCACGAATTTTACTTTCGCATCTACCACTGGATCGGCCTTCAAGAGCTGCATCTTTTATGTTCTATACCATTTTGTCCTTACGTTTATGGTTACTGTGATATCCGAACATCCGACTATTCCAATTATCCGACCTACCTTCGGTCCCCCCAAGGTTGGATAATTAATACTTAGCTGTAGCGAAGGAAAGATCTGGGCGTGAAGGGGTTGATATATCACTCTTCTTTACCATTACTTACTCATGCATTATTTACACCCAGCTTCTCACTACTTTCACCCCTTCATACATCTCTCTCATTAATATATCTCCATTCTATACTAACATGTACTTACACCTGCATTATTTTTCACCTGGTTTTTCACTCCCTCATGCATCCCCTGTCCTTAATAGCTCCCCATTCATTACCACTATTATTTAAAACCACATATTTCACCCCTTTTTTCACTACTTTCACTCCCTCAGGCATCCTTTACCTTAATATCCCACTGTTCTTGACTATTACTTAAACCTGCATTATTTACACCCAGCTTCTCACTACCTTCACTCCTTCATGAGCATCCCTTTATTTTCTCCCCATTCTTTACTACTATTATTAAAACCGCATTATTTTTCACCACTTTTTTCATTACTTTCACTCGTTAATAACTCGCCATTCTTTACCATTATTTACACCCAGCTTCTTACTACCTGCACTCCTTCATGTATTCCCTTCCTTAATGTATCACCCGTCCTCAACCTGTCCTTGAACCTAACCGAACCTATACCTAACCTTTACCTAACATAACCTATACCTAACCTTTACCTAACATAACCTATACCTAACATAAACTATACCTAACATAACCTTTACCTAACATAACCTAACCTAACCTAACCTAACCTTTACCTAACATAACCTATACCTAACCTAACCTTTACCTAACATAACCTATACCTAACCTAAACTATACCTAACCTAACCTAACCTAACCGAACCTATACCTAACCTTTACCTAACCTAACCCATACCTAACCTAACCTAACCTAACCTTTACCTAACATAACCCATACCTAACCTAACCTAACCTAACCTTTACCTAACCTAACATAACATAACATAACCCATACCTAACCTAACCTAACCTAACCTTTACCTAACCTAACCCAACCTAACCTAACCTAACCTAACCTTTACCTAAAAAATAAAAAAAACCTTCACCTGCCGTAATAATTAACCCATTATTCACTATTTACAATCCCTCAGGCATCTTTCTCCATAACCTCTCACTGTTTTTTACTAATACTTAAACTCGCATTATTTACACCCAGCTTCTCACTACCTCCACTCCTTCATGCATTCCCTTCCTTAATGTCTCACCCGTCCTCACCCGTCCTCACCCTTCACCCGGCCACTACCTTCACTCCTTCATGCATTCCCTTCCTTAATGTCTCACCCGTCCTCACCCTTCACCCGGCCACTACCTTCACTCCTTCATGCATTCCCTTCCTTAATGTCTCACCCGTCCTCACCCGTCCTCACCCTTCACCCGGCGTCCCCCGCAGGTGCCCCACAAGGAGAGTGACACGACCAGCCCCTGGACGGTGACGGCGGGGTGCAAGCAGCGGGTGGAGGAGGAGCTCAGGGCCATCCCCAACCTCAACTGGATCGTGGTGCGGCCCGGCATGGTGTACGGCATCTCGGACAGGACCGGCCTGAGTAAGTGGAGGAGGTGGAGGAGGAGGAGGAGGAGGAGGAGGAGGAGGTGGAAAAGGAGGAAGGGGTTTAGGTATAAGTAAAGGGAAAGGATGTGGAGATAGGAAAGGAGGAGGAGGTGGAAGAGGAGAGGAAGGAGTGGCAGTAGAGGAAAGGAAGGATGTGGAGGTAGAGATGGAGGATGTGGATGTGGTGGAGGTAGAATTAGAGGGAAAGGATGTGGAGATAAGAAAGGAAGTGGAAGAGGAGAGGAAGGAGGTGGAAGTAGAGGAAAGGAAGGATGTGGAGGTGGAGTAGTGGAGGTATAAGTACAGGGAAAGGATGGGGAGATTAGAAAAGAACAGGAGGAGGAAGAGCAGGTGGAAAAGGAGGAAGAGGTGGAGGTGTAAGTAAAGGAAAAGGAATAAAGGAGTAGGTGGAGGGAGGAGGAGGGAGGAGGAGGAGGAGGGAGTGGTGGAGGTAGATGAATAAATAAGAGGAGATGAATGTGGAGATAAGAAAGGAACAGGCGATTGGCAACTAAATAGGAGGCAACTAAATAGGAGGCGACTAAATAGGAGGCGACTAAATACGGCTAAATAGGAGGCGACTAAATAGGAGGCGGCTAAATGGGAGGCAACTAAATAGGAGGCGGCTAAATAGGAGGCGACTAAATAGGAGGCGGCTAAATAGGAGGCGGCTAAATAGGAGGCGGCTAAATAGGAGGCGGCTAAATAGGAGGCGGCTAAATAGGAGGCGACTAAATGGGAGGAGATGCAAGAGGAGGGAGAGGAGGTGGTGGTACAGATGGAAAAGGAGGCAGAGGTGTGAAAGTAGGAAGAATGAGAAGAGGAAGACTCGAGCTAGTAGGTCTAGTCTTGATGGTTCTTCGCTACCTCTGAATCTTGTGTTCTCTTTAATCCACTGAGTCATGATGTTATTCATTACCAGATCCAACAATGTACCACCCCATGAGTCTTCTCCTCCTTCAGTATACCATTCTTCCCAGCAAACTTCTCTGCAGTTAAAATCTCCCATCATAATTATGTTCTCACTATTTTCCATCGTATTCTTTAAACATTTGGTTGTGTCTCTTATCATGTCTCCGTACTCTTCTCTCCCCCAGGAATTTGTCTTAGGTGGAACGTATACGATTACTAAGTCTCTTATTCTTCCTTTTTTCATCACCAACTCTACCTTCAACACCTCGGCCATTCCTTCTCCTTTCTCCACATTTCCTACTACCACATCCTTCCTTGTTAACACCATTACACCACCTCCCTTTTTCTGGTTTCTGTTTCGCCTCCATACTATATTGACCCTCCCCAACTGGCAAATCCTCAGAACACTGCTTCGTTTACTAAACCCAATATTCGGGTTTCTTGGCTCTCATATTTTTTTCTTATCCATATTTTTTATATTTTCTGTCTTTGCCATTTTTTTTTCCCTGCCTTAGAAAATATACTTGTGCTGTTTTTGTGACCAAAAACTTAATTTTTTAAGGGCGGGCCCCCCCCTTTCTTCATATTTGCCTAATCTTTTTTTTTTTAACCCCCCCGGGTTGTGTGTGTTAGTAATCCGCCCCTCTTGGGTTGGTGTGTGTGTGTAAAATGTCCCCCTCTGCCTCCCCAGCGCGCGTCTTGTCTTCGGCGCCGGTACGCCCCCTTAACAGACCAGAGAGCTGTGGGACAAGAACCTGCACGTCAACACTGTACACGTCACCGATGTAGCCAGGTGGGTGGGTGTGGATGTAAAAATCATATCGCAATCATTTTCTTGCTCTTATTTGAGGAGGGGTTTTATGTTGATTTCCCACTTGTTTTTCATGACAAAATTCTATTCGATCACATACCATCATTGTCGTGGTCTTTTTTCACTTTTTGTTTTGTCCAAATTTAAAAAACAATTGCGCCACCTGTTGTGATTGAAAAGGGAGTACTGTATGATTCTCTAGTATTTCCATGGCGCACAAGATCAAGGGAATCTTTTGACCGAGTAAAATGGAACAAAATTAGCAATTACCACGGGCAATCAGGTATGGCTACGAATACGGCAGTATTGTGCGTGCATGTTTTGCTCCTCCCCCGGCCTTTTCTTATGTTGGTGTCGCCCCCCCCCCGCCACCCTCACAAACGTTCCACCCCTTCTGCACCATTTCCTCGTAACACCCCAATCCTTGATATTTCTTTCCACTGGCCTCCTCCCTTTGGGGGTGAGTTACAACAATTTTAAATTTTGCTCCTTTTTGGTTTTTTTCTTGCCCCCCTTTTTGGAGATAATGAAGTTACACCAACCCCTCTGTTCAAATTATTGGGGGGGAAAGTGGGCGATTTTTTTAAAACTTCTCTAAATAAAAGGGGCATCTGACTTCCTCAACGGTCTTAGGGATGCCCGTGCCTTAAAAAAGCTGCCATTGAAAAGAATCCCCCGGGAAGTCACTAGGTCCCTAGAGTACTTTTCAAAATTCCTTTTTATGGTCGGCAGAAGTACCAGGGGACCTCTTTTTGGAGTAAAATTTTTTTTTTAAGTTGATTACACTGGGGAAAAAAATTTTTTTTGAGTTAGGTTGAACTTGTTATTAAGAAATTTTTGGGTGCTAAATCCAAAACTGATCTCATTTTTCCTATCCGTCAATTTTTTGAACGTAGGTTTTTCGTTTTTAAAAAATATAAAAAATACTGTACAAAAACAGAACAGTGCTTATTTTATAAAAATTTGCAAATGTTAACAACAATGAAAAAATAAAGAAATAGGCATGAATAAAGTTTTTTTTTAACTTTATATGTTTTTAGAAAGGTAAGGCATAATTGTGTGCAGGTTAAAGGAAAAAATTTACTTTTTGTAGTTTTGTCTGGATGTTCAATTTGGGGACTATCGCGTTTAGCTCCAACAATGTCACCCATCTAGCACACCCATCTACCCTGGTAACTTTCTTCCAAAACCCTTCAAATCTTTAAAACTTTCACCTTGCTCGTCGCTAGCGCCCCAAGTTTTTTCCGGAAATTGGAAAGATGGCTAGCAAAAAATGTATTTTAAATACTCATTTTGCAACCAGGCTTTGTACCTCCAATAGTTTTGAAATTTCTTGTAATTATTTGCAGGGGTTTATTTCCCAAGAAAGTTCTTGAGACGTTTTGAATGATACCCCAAGCATTTTTTTCAAGGTCGACATAGTACCGTTGAAATTTTCATTTTGATGAGCTGTCAAATTTTGTGGCCCATCAAACACCCCGGCCTTGTTTTTTTCAATTGACAGTCCCCGGAAATCCCAGATGATGTCTTCAAACATCCCATCAGTTGACAAGCTTTTAAAAATTGTTTCATGAGACCTATTTTTTTTTTTTTGTGCAGAGGGAATATTATTTTCTTCCTGTCAAAAGGGGTCATGTACAATGTTAGGATCCCCATTTTAAAGATCAGATCTGGAGGCCAATTCGTCGAACCCCAAATTGCTTCTCTCGAGCTCTGCTACCCCACATACAGAAAAAAGGGGGATACTTTGTGTACCCAAATTGTTGACCAAAAAAGGAAGGACACCATTTTAAAGGTAAACACAGTGACCAAATTGTGTTTGTCATATTGCAAAATCAATGACTCTCTTTACATCCCATATTTTCACGAAGACAGACCGAATCCCCAATAGGGCTGCCCCAAAACAAATTCCATTGGTAAAGGACACACTTCAACTCCGTTTTGAGCTATAAAATAAAAAAATCGCCATTCATTTGGATTGAGAGGGAAAGCCTAATTCCTTCAGTAAACCGGGAATGTTATGGAAAAACCCAAAAAAACCGCTGGCACTTCAAAAAGTCTGCAAAAGTATTTTCTCGGGTTTTCGAAGTATGATCCTTCTCTTGTTCAAGTTTTTTTTCTCGTTCAGTCTTGATGCTAGTATTCTAAAGTTTTTTTGGATAGCCCAAAATCACTGCAAATACAACTCGTGCTGATCAAACCCCCTACAAACTGAATCCTGTGAATGTCAAAATTCTGCCATTGCTGCCCCTGGTTTTTCAACACACTCAGATCTCTAGGGGAGGATTGTTCGAAAACTGGCACGGGAAATTTTTCGCTGAAGAGGTTTGGGTCTTATAGCGAGGTAGATTAGGATATTCTATTTTCTTTTATTTTTCTTGTTAACCCGATTTTTTTCACAAAACAAAAGTAACAGCTGGGGAATGATTTTTTTTGTCTCCCCAAAACCCATGGGGATAAAAATCCCAATTTTTTCACGTGTTCCTTTGTCCACTCCGTAATCTCTCGACACACTGTTTGCACACTTTGTGAGGGCCCATAGCTTTTTTGATCACCGAGTTTCATTTTAAAATATGAAATATGCTTGTTTGACAAATACGCTGAGCTTGCCCTCTACTTGGAAGGGGTGAAACACCACATATATAAAAAGGATCGGGGTTTTTTTGGATTTAACGGACTAGCAGGAGCAGACATGATCTGAAACAAAGAAATTATATTATAAATAAAAACTAAGGGAATAGTTAAAAGCTTTGAAAAAAAAAAAAAACACATAAAACAAAATAAAAAATTACAAGGATTTTTGTTACGGGTTTAAGAAAAAGCCATAAAAAAACCCTCCTTTTACTATCCAGTTTTCTGTTTGCTTTTGATAGTATGCCTATTGGGAGCTGCACACACCTCTCACCGCACTGTCTCATTGAAACGCCCAAACAAGTTGCCACATAGCTCTCGTGATCAAATGTAATCCTGGAAAATTTTTACTACAGCTCACAAGGGGAATTTTTTGCTTACTGGAAAACTGTGGAGAAAAAATTACGTGTGGAAAAAAAAACTGATACGTTTTGGAATGCACCCAATTTAGCAAAATAAGCTCAAAATCTAATCAACGATTTTTTTTTCTTCAAATTTTTCCCCCAGTTTTTGTGTAAGGGCATATATTCAGAAATCCCCGGATGACATCTTGTCTTTACTTTAGCAATTTGGGCTAGGAGGCGAATCCAAGATGGTCGTCATCGACTCTGGGAAATCTATTTTCCTCATATTTTCGAAAACTATGAGATAGAAACACAAATAAAAGGGTCCTTTTATATGTTTCGGCATCAAATTACAATGTGCCTTTTATATAAATAAAACACAAAAAAACAAGATGGCCCCATAAATGTGCTTTTCATTGCAAAAAATTGTTTTTCTCAAAGCCATTACAATCTGTTAAAAAGGGGTGGGCGAGAGCCTACTTAGTGCTATACTCGTACTATCGCACCCCCAAAAATAGTACGCAGTTGGCAAAGACATAAAATAGTGGAGAAAGCACCACAACTCAGGCAGCGCTTAATTTTCCCCGCGATTTTTAAAAGACCCCTTTTAATTTTTAAATAAAATTTGTATTTTAAAAAAATAAATATTTAATGTTTTAATGTGCCAAACTGTTTTTAAGAAAAAGATCTTTTTTTGGCAATAAGTGTTTTTTGGTAGAAAAGTATCGCAGAGAAAAATTTTTGGCACGCAGTATCGCGCATACGTCGCTTTAAGAAAAAGTATCGGTAGGGGGTAGCGGAGGATCGCGTATGTTTTAAAAAAACCCGAAAAAGTAGGGGATGCGCGTAAAAAACTAGGGGGAAAAAAGTATCGCAGTATCGTTATCGCACTACCAAAAAAAAGTTCGCCCGCCCTCTGCTGTTTAATGACAGCCTGGCATGGATTGGCAAGGTCTGTGTGGTAGTATTCATAAAATAAAAGCTTATTTGTTATTTTTTTGCATTTATTGCAACACGCACGATTTAAATTTTTGGTTAAATACATGAGGACCCCAAAACTTGTTGGTTTAATCACGAAAATTTATGATTCGTTAAACGAAAGATAGGATTTTGATTTTTCGCTGATGTCCTGCCCACAAGTCAAAAGCTTTTTGGGGGTTTGCAGAAAATTTCCATCGTGACGGGCACGAACATTGTGCCACAGATCGGCCTCCGGCAACCACTTTGGGATGACACAAACCCCGTTCATCTAGCACCCCACACCTAAAAAGTCGCAAGACAGCTCTGGTGCAAGGCTGACGTATCCGGACTGTCGGGTACAAGGATCTGTTGTTTCCTCTTTTTTCCACCTTTTTTTCAACGTCCAGTTCTGGGGGATCCCGTTTTTCACGGCGCCCCAAAAGGGATCTTGATGATGCGCACGTTCACTTTTTTCCTAAAGGGCCCTTTGCTGGTGGGTGGTAGAGAGCATCTTTTTGGGTGTTTGATCCCTTTTGTCTGTTTTTGTGCCCAAGCACTGATGGCTTTTACATGTGTCACTTTTGTTTGTCCATAGCAACGTCAGAATTTCATCCCTGCTTATCACCGGGGGCAGCAAGCATAAATTTCCCCCCAAAG
>JACEEZ010019097.1:345026-392526 GCA_016584305.1 Chionoecetes opilio | reverse complement strand
GTCATTCATCACCAGCTGTTTGTTGTCCTTTATTTGTACTTAATTGTTACCTATTTACTTACCTACCTACCTACTTACTTACTTACTTACTTACTTACTTACTTGCCTACCTACCTACCTACCTACCTACCTACCTACCTACCTACCTACTTACCTACTTACCTACCTACCTACCTACCTACCTACCTACCTACCTACAGTTAGCGCCACTCGACTTTAGAACTTTCGGTGACGCTCACGTCACCGAAAGTTCTAAAGTCGAGTGGCGCTAACTGTACTTACCTACCTACCTACCGCCTTCGTGTGTGTGGAGAGAGGAAAAATGCAAGGTTAGGAGAGGAGGAGGAGAGGTACTAAATTGATACCTATTAGTGTGTGAGCTTTGCCTTATAGCCTTTTGTGTGTGTGTGTGTGAGAAGAAAGGAAAACTTCTAGGTTAGGATAGGAGGAGGAAATAGAGGTTACTAATTGATACCTATTACAGCCTTTGTGTGTGTGTGTGTGTGTGCGCGTGTGTGTGTGTGGAGAGGAAAAATGCAGTGTTAGGAGGAGAGGAGGAGGAGGAAATAGAGATAGAGGAACACAAGATTAAAAAAGAGAGAACAGTTTACAGAAATTATGGTACTTTTCTGATACAGGTTAAAGTTCCCAAACTCGGCAACCTCGGGACCAGCGCCGAGCCGAGTCATGGAATTTTCCGACTTTTAGAAGAACGTAGATATATTAAGGGGAAAAAGGGCCATCCAACTTCTTCAAAAGGTCAATTTTCTCAGAAATAGTTAACACATTGTTCTTCCTTTTCTTTTCACTTCCACCAGTAGGTGTTCCTGGACGTTTGGGAGCCATAATACCAATAACAGACCTGTAGAAGTACACAAAATAACAGTGTACACAACTCTACACGCTGGGTTTTGGGTGTTCTGCCGTGTTTTGGAAAATCCGGAACCATAGCCGAGTTTTGGGTGTTGCCGAGACTTGGGATGCCGAGTTTGGGAACTTCAACCTGTAGTAGGAATAATGATCCATTCTTTTAGTCTTGATATCATGGCTTAAACCTAATACACCAAACCCCTCCTGCATTATCCTCCCAGCCACCACACATTATCAAAGCGGCTACTTGTATAGAGCTTCCCATACTGAGCTTCCTTGCATCATATCTCTAGTCCTGTTGTAACTGTGTGGTGCAGAGAGAGAGAGAGAGAGATATTTGTTTTCATCCCAGCTCCCTATTATTGCAGACTGGTTAGATAAGAGAGAGAAAGAGAATGTCCTATTTTTGTCCTATCTAGAGCACGCCATCCCTATCACTAGCCTGGCTATTTATAACTATTTGGACCCATCTCATTCCATCACAAGCTTGGAGAGAGAGAGAGAGAGAGAGAGAGAGAATGTCCTATTTTTTCCATATCTAGAGCACGCCATCCCTATCACTAGCCTGGCTGTTTATAACTATTTGGACCCATCTCATTCCCATCACAAGCTTGGATAGAGAGAGAGAGAGAGAACTGATCTAATTATTTTTTTCCTATCTAGAGCACGCCATCCTATCACTAGCCGGGTCGTACATGGCTATTTGCACCTATCCCAACACTCATCCCATTCCCATCACAAGCTTGGATAGAGAGGAAAGGGAGATGAGAGAGATTTCTCATATCTATCCTTACAATCCGTGTCTTGGCCAGAATAGAGGTTTGTCCCAGTCCTGTCCTCATAGCCTAATCCTAGCCTGGTTAACCCCTTCACGCCCAGGTCTTTCCTTTGCTATATAAAAGTGTCTGTTGTTAGCCATAAAATTTCGAAAAGTAACTTAATATATTAAATTAGCTAGTGGACAAGGATGCTAAACTTGTCATAGCTATAAACCATTGCTTATATTCATTAAAATCGTCTAATGGTACCCAAATTACAATGGAAATTACGTTCTGGGCCTCAAGGGGTTAAAGAGACGTCCCTCCTGTAGCTTCCCCAGCATCCCTCCTCGGGCCATGGCAACATCTGTATCCTCATCCCTTTCTAGTGGATTGAGATGTAATACCTTCACCATCACACCTCATGCTCTCTTCCCCCTCCTCCCTGAATAATTTAACCTCCTTCCTCTAACAAATCCACATCCTACATCTGATCTAACCCTCCTGCTGTAACATTCCGTTCTTTCCCCTTCCCTCACCGTTTCACTATTTTTCTATAACTCCTACCCTTTATATGCTTTGCCATAGTGCCATATGACCTCTGATGTCTGGCAAATTTCTCCTTCTTGGCATTAAATCAATCAAACAATCATCCTTTCTTCCATCCACCATCTCTCTCCCATCCTTGTTTGTGCTGCATCGTTCTGCCTCCTGTTCCGCATCCTCCATGTTACTCTCCCATTTGCACCACAGTATGAGTCACAAGGTCACAGCACAGACAGCACAACGTTCTGATGGCACTTAATGGCACTTTTAGTCCCCCCATTTTTGCCAGTTCTCTGTCCGTGCTGTGAAATTATCCTGTTACTTCGTTGAGCGTATTTAAAGAAGGGATGTTTTCTTTACTCTGATATTATCCTTTGTTTTGTCAATTTCAAGACTTCTCCTTGCTGTAAAATCCCCAGGCATCACATTATTGCTAGTTTTAAGTGTTCTAGCTGTGAAATAACAGTTTGTGGAAGATCTGATCAGAAGTGTTTAAGTGTTATTGATGTATTTGCTGTTGATATATTACATGTATAAGGTGAAGTGATTGCTGCTCCCGCTTATAAGGTTATGTACAGTGTGTGGAAGCTACACTAAGAGGTATCCAATTTGTGTCGTGATGCAAAGTTTACCGTGAAATTATTACGTCACACACTGAAGAGGAACATTAAAGGCTGATTCACACTGGCGTTTTCTCGTCACATTTATCTGACGAGAAGTCGGTCTCTTGCGGGCTAGTGCGGAGATTACGTTCACACACGCAATTCGTTTCGGGAGACAAATCTTCTTCTTGTGACCTTTTCTGCTTAATATCGCTAAAGACACTCTACGTTGTAGTGTCTTTGGTATCGCTTTGTAGGTCGTCTGTCAAGCTCGTGCTGACGACCAGGGTCGTCCCTGACTTCCCGTGCCTGACCTGCAGGGTCAGGGGTCACGTCCGCTACAGGGGTAGGGTAGTGGCTGGCTTGTGTGTATTTGGCGCGGGGAAAGATAAGTTTTGCGCACTTTATTATGAAGAAAGTATTGATAGTTCTTTTTTTCCCTTGATATCATCTACTAAAAAAAAACCCCCAAACGTCTAACTAACATAATCTGATTTAAACTAAAAAACGTTTAGGGTAGCTAAAATGGAAAATTTTCGGTATTATATGTATCGCCATTGGCATGGGAAATTTGGATTCAAATTAAGGATAAAAAGATCTGCACGATGATGTAAGTTAAATTTGTTAGTTTTTAGTGCCCAATACCGAAATTATACCAATAATTTGGGGGTTTAAATTTTGGGGGAGGGTGGTGCTGGCTTTTGCGTTTTATTTTAATTTGGCGCGTGAAATTCTCTGCAAGTCGGTAGATAAAGACCGAGCGATCGGTGTGTGATTTTTTTTGAAAACTTATTGCGATCATGACACCAGCCCCAGACCCAGACCCTTCTCGTCAGATAAATGTGACGAGAAAACGCCAGTGTGAATCGGCCTTAAGGCTGATTCACACTGGCGTTTTTTCGTCATTTTTATCTATAAAGACAACCTATAAACCAAAAAGACAACCTATAAAGCGATACTAAAAGCAGAAAAGGTCACAAGAAGAAGAAGATTTGTCTCCCGAAACTAATTGCGTGTGTGAACGTAATCTCCGCACTAGCCCGCAAGAGACCGACTTCTCGTCAGATAAAAATGCCGAAAAAACGCCAGTGTGAATCAGCCTTTACTCCCCATGTTTAGGAAGACGTAGCCAAGTCTAGCATTGCCTTCCGAGAGTGTGATGGACGTGTAGTGTGAGTTCAATCATGGTAGTTGATTTTCATAGTTGATTTTCATAGTTGATTTTCATGGTAATCTATTTACCGCACACACTAGCAATGCCTTAGAAGGGAATAACTAGCACTACATACAAGCTCGTGAAGACAAATGCTGAGTTACCACGTACAGTTTGCATTGCCTTAACACCAACCTGCCTCCAGTGTTTCAAATTTATGAAGAGATTAGTGAAAGAGACAGAGATAACAGAAATAAGCAGCAGGAGTCTTTGTTTCCTGTTTTCGCCGAAGCTTTGCAGTCTGCGTTTGTGTTTTACAAGGAAAAAATACAGACAGCGGAGATTAGCCCCTCGTCCTCCAGTCTTTGTGTCGTTGGCTGTGTGTGTCAAGGGTTACAGGGAGTTTCGTACACAAGTTATTTCGTACCCAGGTTTTGTTAGTTGTTTCGTACACTGATTTTGAGTTTTTTCGTACATACCTGGTGTCGATTCGTAACTAGTAATTTAGTTCAATCAATTCTGAGCTGAGTGCACGAAACGACTATGGTTTCATGTAGACTACGAAACAACTTTTTGGTGTACGAATCTACTGGTGTACGAAACAACTTGTGTACGAACTGACTGCACCCCATGTCAAGAACCCCCGAGGCAGCTGCGCGAGGCCCTACCCCGAGGCGTAGCGGCAGCAGCAGCCGCCCGGCCCGTTCATCGTGTGATATCCTGTGCCATACAAGAACCACAACATTCCTCAACCGTGATATGTTTCCGTGCCTTCCAACCCTCGTCTCGTCACCTCCCATCCTTAGGCCTCGGGATGTGCCACGGCTACCCACGTGAGGACCTTAGCCTAAAGACCGACTGGAGTGTTATCGTTAAGGACCCAACTGTTATTTGTTTAGACCCAGTGGCTTAAGTAAATGACGTAAGTGTTAGGCGTATCTCCAGTGGCTTAAGTAAATGACGTAAGTGTTAGGCGTATCTCCAGTGGCTTAAGTAAATGACGTAAGTGTTAGGCGTATCTCCAGTGGCTTACGTAAATTAAAGTGTTAGGCGCATCTTGCTGTCTGGGTTGTGAATGAGGTTATAGGAAGTAATGATCTGAGGGTAAAGTGGATCGCTATCACTCACTCCTCCACCTCCCTGTGTCGCTGTGTTGCCGATGTGTTCCGCCATCCACCCACACCCACTCTGTGTCCCCTAATGATCCGTAACTTTAAGTAGAGTTAGATCCATGTTTAGAGCCACTAAGGTTTGGTGTTAGGTTATGGCCAAGATTACGTACCCATGCGTCTGTCTCACATACACCCACACAAAAGAAGAGAGGGAAAGAGAGGAATTAGGTTTAAAAGAAATGATGAAGAATGAGGCGAGATATGTAAGGGAGTGAAGTCAGAGAGGAAAAAGCAAGGAAAGTTAATGAAAGACGGAAAAATAGATATGAAGGAAATAGTACAAAGAGGATGAGGAGAGAGAGAGAGAGAGAGAGAGAGAGAGAGAGAGAGAGAGAGAGAGAGAGAGAGAGAAGTAGGTAAATATACAATGGACACTGGTGAACAGAACAGTGTGTGGTGAGGATGGTGAGCAAGAATCCATAGCTCTGAAAGTGTTACGTTTGAAGATGGTGAAGATTTTATAGATGCCGATACTTGCGATTAAATATGTGAGGAGATTTAAGAGAGAGAGAGATGTATGAATATAAGGAGGCATAAATAGGGAAATATATACAGTATAGAGAGAGAGAAAAAAATGTTATATATTTTCCCAATTGTTACCCAGCATTTTTAGCATCCTTACTTTACACGAGTGGCAAGATTCTGTGTCACCATTTACACCAGAACTCGCTCACTCACTCATTCACTCCCCTCAATGCCCCTCAATGACCCTCAATCCCCCTCAATGCCCCTCAATGCCCCTCACCCCCTCAATGCCCCTCACTCCCTCAATGCCCCTCAATGCCCCTCACCCCCTCAATGCCCCTCACTCCCTCAATGCCCCTCAATCCCCCTCACTCCCCCTCAATGCCCCAATCCCCCCTCACTCCCCCTCAATGCCCCTCAATGCCCCTCACTGCCCCTCAATCCCCCTCAATCCCCCTCACTGCCCTTCACTCCCCCTCAATGACCCTCAATGCCCCTCACTCCCCCTCAATGCTCCCTCACTCCCCCCTCAATGCCCCTCAATCCCCTCAATCCCCTCATGCCCCTCAATGCCCCTCACCCCCTCAATGCCCCTCAATGCCCTCACTCTCCCTCAATGCCCCTCAATGCCCCTCACTCCCCCTCAATGCCCCTCACTCCCCCTCAATGCCCCTCACTCCCCCTCAATGCCCCTCACTCCCCCTCAATGCCCCTCACTCCCCCTCAATGCCCCTCACTGCCCCTCACTCCCCTCTCAGTGCCCCTCACTCCCTCACTCCCCCCTCAATGACCCTCACTCCCCCTCAATGCCCCTCAATGCCCCTTGCAGTAAATGTTAGCCAAGAAGATGATATTACGCACCGATACAAATATGTTTTTTCTCGGATGTATCCACCAGTTTTTATGCCCTAACACCCCCCCCCCCCTCCCTTTCCCCCTTACCCTCTC
Organism: Chionoecetes opilio; assembly: GCA_016584305.1. Lineage (NCBI taxonomy): Eukaryota > Metazoa > Arthropoda > Malacostraca > Decapoda > Majidae > Chionoecetes > Chionoecetes opilio. The sequence goes on along the minus strand of JACEEZ010019097.1, from coordinate 386,012 downwards.
GATACTAACCTGTCTCCAGTGCTTCAAATTTATTAAGAGATAAAGACAGAGATTAATGGAAAATAGATGAGACAGACACACAGACAGACAGAGATAGACAGATAAACAGACAGACAGACATAAACACATAGACAAACAGACAGACATACGTACATACACATACATACATACACAGACAGACAGACATACACCCATACATACACATACATACATACACAGACATACATACACAGACAGACAGACACCCATACATACATACACATACATACATACACAGACAGACAGACACCCATACATACATACACATACATACATACACAGACAGACATACATACATACACATACATACATACACATACACATACATACATACACAGACAGACAGACACCCATACACACACATACACATACATCCATACACAGACAGACAGACAGACACCCATACACACATACACATACATACATACACAGACAGACAGACAGACACCCATACACACACATACACATACATACATACACAGACAGACAGACACCCATACACACACATAAAGGGTAAAGAGATAAGAGAGATAAACAGTAGGAGTCTTTCATTTCCTTTTGTACATGTGTTTTTTGAAGGAAATGTATGTTTTTCATCTTTGCGTTTGTGTTTTACGAGGAAAAGATTGCGTTTGCTCGTGGCGTGAATTGATGAGTGCGTTTCAGCTTAGATGCTTCGAGTGGCAGACGGCTCTTGTTTATCCGTAGCACGTCGGTGAAAGGGCTTGTGGCGGTTGTTGTTTTTGTTTTGTGTGTGTTTTTATTTGTTTTGTCTTTGTTCCTGTGGCGACGTGATCACTTGTTGTCTCGCGTAGGGGAGAGCGGGGCAGGTTGCATCATTGCCTCTAACTCACATGCCATCACACGTACATCGTCTTACTACTACTACTACTACTACTACTACTACTACTACTACTACTACTACTACTACTACTACTACTACTACTATAAACTACTACTACTACTACTACTACAACAATAATAATAATAAAAAAAGTTAATGCGAGTTAGAGGCAATGATGCAACCTGCCCCGCTCTCCCCTACATTTCTTTGTTTTGCCGTTGGTGTGTTTTGTTGTGAGTTGGATCGTGGAGGGGAAGAGAAGGCGACGACAACAACAACATATCATAGCATTGTGATCTGAGTGAAAGCCATGATAAGCTGGTAGTACAGGAAGTCATGTTATTTTATTTATATAGTAGGGGAGAGCGGGGCAGGTTGCATCGAGGGTAGGTTGCATCATTGCCTCTTAACTCGCATTAAACTTTTTTTTATTATTATTATTGTTGTAGTAGTAGTTTATAGTAGTAGTAGTAGTAGTAGTAGTAGTATTAAGACGATGTACGTGTGATAACATGCGAGTTAGAGGCAATGATGCAACCTGCCCCGCTCTCTCCTAGTGTTTTCTTATGGTAAAGACAACCCATGCAGTTTTGGTATTGTCAAACTTGTCATTCTCCCAACCCCACTTAGATTTTTTTTTTTCTTCAATTATTCTTACGTTGCATTTTTACCCCCTCCTCTTGCAGTGTTGACAACTAAAGAATATTATTTTTGGGGTGTTGGGAGAATGTCATCCCTTTGTGTCATGTACTTACACCTATTTCATTAACATAAGAACATAAGACAATAAGGAAGCTACAACAGGCCGTGAGACCTACACGAGGTAGTTCCTGTTACTTAACACTATCTACATCCACCTTTCATCCCCATCCATGAATTTATCCAGCCTCCTTTTAAAGCTCCCTAATGACTCCGCACTGACTACCTGTCTACTGAGTCCATTCCAATCATTTACCACCCTATTTGTTAACCAGTTTTTCTCCATTTCTTTTTTAAATACACTTTTCCAGCTTGCATCCGTTACTTCTTGTTCTACCCTGGTTAACAGTTATTTATTGTAGCAAAGATAGATGATGAAGACTTATTTCTTTCACTTAGGGGAGGCATTGTGAAGATTGTCTCATTGCCAAGTACTTAATTTTTTTTTTTCTTTCGTTATTTATTTGTTTACTATATGTTGGAACAAAGACAACCAGTAAACTTTTGACATTGAGAGCATACTCTTTGCCATGTACTTCATTCCGTTTTTGGGAGAGACAGTTCAACATTCAAGATACCTACCTTTACACACCAACATTCAAGATACCTACCTTTACACACCAACATTCAAGATACCTACCTATACACACCAACATTCAAGATACCTACCTATACACACCAACATTCAAGATACCTACCTTTACACACCAACATTTAAGATACAACCTTTACACATCAACATTCAAGATACCTACCTTTACACACCAACATTCAAGATACCTACCTATACACACCAACATTCAAGATACCTACCTATACACACCAACATTCAAGATGCCTACCTTTACACACCAACATTTAAGATACAACCTTTACACACCAACATTCAAGATACCTACCTTTACACACCAACATTCAAGATACCTACCTATACACACCAACATTCAAGATACCTACCTATACACACCAACATTCAAGATACAACCTTTACACACCAACATTCAAGATACAACCTTTACACACCAACATTCAAGATACAACCTTTACACACCAACATTCAAGATACAACCTTTACACACCAACATTCAAGATACAACCTTTACACACCAACATTCAAGATACAACCTTTACACACCAACATTCAAGATACAACCTTTACACACCAACATTCAAGATACAACCTTTACACACCAACATTCAAGATACAACCTTTACACACCAACATTCAAGATACAACCTTTACACACCAACATTCAAGATACCTACCTATACACACCAACATTCCAGATACAACCTTTACACACCAACATTCAAGATACAACCTTTACATTACACCAACATTCCAATGGTTAATGTACAGGTTGAAGTATTACAATCCTGGCTAAGATGTGTCTGCTTCCTGAATGTTACGCTTGTTTGTTTTGCCTCCAAGTTCGGTTCAGCACTGTTTACTACGCTGTTTTATAAGAAGGTTTTTCTAGTCTTAAGTATGCTGTCATGATAATAATATTAGACTCAATAAAGAATGGTTGCTGACTTGCTTTTGTGGGGCCCTGCTCATAGCTTACTAAGGCATCCATCCCTTCTGTGTTAAGCGTCAATTGTTTAGGATTTGTAAGAGAAAGGGATGAAAAGGTGAGGCTGTTCATTAAGTCTTGCATCAATGTGTGGTGTGGATCGGTTGATGAGTGACAAGTGTGTTCATGTTTATTGCATTTTGTGTTGTCCATCAGAAGAACTGGTAAAAAAAGAACAAAATAGAGAATGGTAGTATAGCCAAGAGATTTATGCTCGTATTCGTAGTCACATACCATGATTGCTCGTGGTAATGGGGAGTTTTCTAATAAGCTCACGCTCAAGCCTGTCTCTCAGGCTCTCACATCCTCAGCACTTTCAGGCTGAATGATCTATCATTTACCGTAAATTCTCTGTACTTCTTTGGGACATCAGAATTAACCCTTCAATACAACAACTGAAACAGTTCTAAAAAAAAATGTAGTTTTTTTCATTTTATTTGTCTGCACTTGGTGAAAATATTGGCAAAAAAATTGAAAATTTGAAAACTCAATCTTTAAAAATCGTCTTTTCATAAAAAAACACAAGTTCAAGCAGAATGAGGCTTCAGGAAATATCTACTTGTATGTAAGCATTCACTGAGTACCTGTTTTCTTTTTTAGTACCTTTTTTAAACCTTTTTCAAATTCTCTCTCTCTCTCTCTCTCTTTTCTCTCCGTTCATCTCTCTCTCTCTCTCTCTCTCTTTTTCTCTCTCTCTCTCTCTCTCTCTCTCTCTCTCTCTCTCTCTCCTCTCTCTTTTCTCTCTCTTCTCTCTCTCTCTTCTCTCCTCTCTCTCTATATATATATATATATTATATATATTTATTTTTTTAAAATTATATATATATATTTAGAGAGAGAGAGAGAGAGAGAGAGAGAGAGAGAGAAGGAAATAATTATAAAGGTTTTTGGTTACTCTCATATCTCTCACTCTCTCTTTCACTTATATCCCTCTCTCTTTCACGGAGAGAGAGAGAGAGGAGAGAGAGAGAGCGGTCGGAGAGAGAGAGCGGGAGAGAGCAATTTATTTAGTTAACCTTAATGTTGCATGGTATTATTGTATGTATCAGAAAACGAAATATGTCAAAGGAAAGCTAATTAAATTCTGCTTGTATTGAAAATCTGCCATCTTAAGCTGTCCCCCAAAGTTATACATGACGACGAGTTTTAAGTGAATGTTAAGTTCATCGTATTTCTTCAGAGTTCATAATGACCTTTATTTAATGTGTTTTACTATGTTTTTATGTGATATCTTTTTAGAACAAACATTTCCGAAGATAACAGTCTATCCTTTATACATGTATAACATGATATACTGCGGGGGAATGCCTTGAGAACTTCCCCCGGGGCTTTGGGTGAACGAGGAGGCCTTGGCACCAAAAATAGCGCCCAGGGGCCAATGCTGAGAGTGAGCTAGGGCCCCTATCCACTAGGGCGCCTGTGGTAAGGCGAAACCCCCCTCCCACCGCAATGCTCAGTCGAGATTGCTGCCTTAGTGGCACCGCTAAAGGCCTGAAAACTAAGGCATGGTCAGACCCTGACTTAGTGAGCTGCTGTGGGCCTTTGACAGACATTCATCTTCTGTTTATAAAGCAAATACAGCCTTGTTTCAGTTCCTACAACGTAACAATTGGTGTTTACGTATTAATAGTGTTGCAAGGTGTGTATGAATTGATCGTGCAAGACTAATGCGGCATTATAGGGTGTTATATGCTGGTGATAAGAAATGTGTTGTGTGTTGGTTAGGGGCGGGCGGCGGGCGGCAGGTGCTCCGCCCGCACTAAAATGTTGTACTATTACACAGTATTAGCATACTACCAGATGATATTTAGGACAGCTGAACATACCATCATCTTCACGAGACATTAGTGCATATCATGAATGCATAAAACTTGCAGTAAACTATACCTATAATAAGATAATGCGAGCAAAATGAAATCGTGTATAAACTTTTTTTTCACCTTTTTTTATTCATCTCCTTATTCCTGGAATGTTGCTTGCATTAAATTTTCACTCACTGTCCCGGAATCGGCACACCTTAACGATTATCATGGTGTATGGCACGTCTTAATGCAAAAATATATAAGTGGTCAAAACCTGCGTTGAACGTCAAACTTGTGATGAAACAGCTTTTGGCGGGGGAGAGCGGTGTGTCCTTGCCATAAGTGCTTGGTTAGGGAGGGAGGGACAACATTCCTTGCTTCAGCAGAGACGTGTTCAAGCCTTGTGATTGGTCGAAGCTGCCTAAGCAGCGCTCAGATAGGCAACGTGATTGGCTAGTAGGATTCTCGGACCACGCCCACGCCATAGCTTTGGAGGTGTAGTGCAGTGCAAAAGCGCCTGAACTTTCGACTGTACATGGGCTTTAGTCGGTGCCTTAGCCGGGCCGTTACAAAAGCGCCTGAAGACGGGTAAGGCGCTCTTTTCGCCTTACCTCTATGGCACTTCTCAGCATCTCCCCCCTGTAGCGTTTAACATAGGGCCAATGAATGGCGTTACCCTCTTTATAGAGATACCCTAGTATGTGACTACGAATACGGACATTAGTGTTACAGCTTCACACCTCCCCTACAGCAGGGTATTAGTGCCTCACCACTTCTGTCCTTGTGTGGCCTGTGCATAAGTAACATTGTGGGGGATAAACCACAACAATTCAGTGAAGTGTTATTTGCTATCATCACTTTTGTACCACCCATGAAATGTTCCCGTGTGTGGCTGCAATAGGAGCTGGACTGTAGCCTTCACAAAGCTCAAAATACATGTTTATAATGCTATTAGTACTGCAGTGTTACAATGTATGTTATCTATGCCTACAGCTAGTCAGCATGTAGGCAGAGGAGGACAGTGAAGGAATACATGAGAGGCAGGAGGGATAGGGAAGGAGAGGCAACAGTAGGGTGTATGCACAGCAGCAGATGGTGACTCATCCGTCGGGGCCGCCCCTTCCATTCCCCTTGAAGGACATTCCAAGTAAGGCAGCAATGTAGATTAGATCAGTCTTATTTACATATAGAATAATAACATCCATTTACGGTGAAGAGTTTCTCCAGAGGTCAAAGCATTATTTCCCTGATATCTGCACTGAAATGTCACTCATTGCCTTCCAGTCTTTACCTTCCATCATCATCATCATCATCTTGGTTTAAGGTCCTTATTTTCCCTACAGTAAACCCTCTCTAATTCGAACCCGTATGATTCGAACTTCGGATAATTCGACCTGTTTCAGGCCAAGCTCAAATTTTTCAACAACTTTCCAACTTTCCATAAGCAGAACTGAAGTTCGAATTTTCAGAGTTTTCTGCAGCATCTTCCACCTCCTCTGTGCCATCCACTTCGTCAGTCCACATCACCTCCAACACATTAAGCACCTCAAGCACTGAAGACCTTACCTTACACATCCCCAGAGTGACATTTGTCAGGACTGCGTTCAGTAGCGGTAACCTCCCCCCCCCCTCCCGCACTCTCCCTACTGAACGATACTGAACACTTCACAATACACATTGCTACAAAGATAGCAGCTGCCAAAATTAATCTCTATGGCTATTCTTATTGTTGAAGAATAACTTGCTGATGACCCTGTATTTGATGCAGCAGAAGTTATAGCTGCAGGAAATGAAATATTAAGCAGGCAAGAAGAGGAGAGCTAAGAGCAGAAGCTTTCTTTGCCCTTTGTTTACATACCCTTATTGTGGCACGAGCTGGCAACTCAGTGGCGATTCACCTCCCAACTGGGTTGTAGTGCGGGGGTAGCTTGCTCTAGGCATACTGTATGCCTACGTCACCGTGTGACTCCGTGTGTACCTGTGCGCGTTGCCTTAAGCTCCGTCCACACAAACGGGCAATGCCCGCGGGCACAAGCGAGCAGTTTGCCTGTTGACGGGCTCACCGCTTGTGCCCGCGGGCAAATGAGTAAAATGCCTGTGATGGTAGGTGAGCGATTTCACCAGGCACTGCCCGGCAGTGCGTCGCTGCCAGACATACGAGGCTACATGCGGATCTTTGGAGCCATGATTGTCAGTTTGTCAGGAATTTACACTACGCCTACATCAGAACATCATGTCTACCCCTCCGCCCAGTAAGAATCAGTGGTCAAGATATGCGATCCTTCACCTAATTGAATTTTATCGGCAACACCCGTGCCTATGGAAAGTGAAAATGGACATATACAGAGACAGACAAAAAAACTGCTGCTTTCCAGAGTATCGCAAAGGAAATGCAAGATGTAGGTGTGTCCGTGACAGTGGATGAGATTAGAAAGAAAATAGACACACTCCGCAACCAACACAGACGGGAACTGAGAAAAAAAGAGAAGTCAGAAAGGTTATGCTGTCCCTCATTCTGGTATCCTGCTTTTCTATATATGGTGTTACTTTCGCAAGGAGTTTATAGAATGTACTTGGGTCCATTCTCACATAGTTTATGAAGTCACGCATATTTCCATCTTGCAATCCTCGAAAAATCGTAACATGACTTCCCAACTGTTTTCTTTTACTTAGCCAGTCTTTGCACCACTTCTTTTTCTCCACTTTGTCCTTTTTCTTTTTCAGGCACATAGCAATGATTATGGTACACAGTTTTAGCCTCTTACGGTCCTTCTTGCTTCGCATTGTTGTCGTACCGCACAGTCTGGCTGCCCAGCTGCTCGCCTCTGACTGGGCCAGGCAGGCTCTGCTGTGTGGACAACAGTTTCGGTGTGCCCGCGGGCTTTTGCCGGTGACGGGCACTGCCTGGCAGGCTTTGCCCTCTAGTGTGGACGGAGCTTTACTGAACGCAGCCTTTGCCTGAAGACGCTATCAGTGACGCCTGAGTGCTCAGTGTACAGTAGTACTGCATTTCAAGACTTCAGTATTAGCCATGTTTTGGTGAGTACAAGTAATACAATCTGTGCTGTTTTGGCATGTTTGAGTGAGTTCTTATTGTGTGGGGGAGGCTAGAGGTAACCAATCGGATTCGGACTTTCGGCTAATTCGACCCAGGCCTCTCCCAATTATAGAACGAATTATAGAGGGTTTACTGTATTTCACTCTGGGGCTGGACATGCCATAGCTACTCATACTCATAATTTGAAAATGTCTTAACAACCTCGACCTAGGAACCCTAATAGACTTCAGGATATGTAGCAACCGCAGTCAATCATTCTAAATTATCAAATCAAATCAACAAAAGAGAAAGCAGGAGGGGGTAAGTGGGGACAGGGAGAAGAATAGATGGGTGAGAGAAAGGAGGTTAGTAAGAGAAAAAGTCTCCGGGGCTTAACCCAGGTGCTGTAAGTGTTTGTAGGTTGTTGTGGGTCGGTCTCGACACGTTTTCTCAACTCGCACGAGCAAACAGAAGCCACTCTGGGACGGCTTGGCAGGCATGGGCCTCGAAAGATGGAACCCTGGACACACCCAAGACAACCCCGCGCCCACATCCGCCGCCCACCGCAGGGTTCTTCAGTTTTTGTTTGATCTTCTTGTTCTTTCTTCAGGTTTGACTTGTTTTCTTTTCTTTCTTCTTTCTTCTTCTCTTCTTTCTTCTTATCTTGTTTGGTTTTTGTTACTTGTCTTGATTTTGGGTTATAGTTTTTACTTGTTTTGTCACTACCATGTACTCGCGCACACCCCCACGCGCCACGGCACCCCGCACGGGTGGCTGGCATCATTCTCAACCCCATCCCCCCATTCCAAAACATACCACAAGGAGGAAAAAATTAGTGAAAAAATGAGTGAAAGAAGTCTGAGATTAAAAGTGTTTTTTTGTTTTTGTTTTATTTTATCAAAGAGTGGACAGGGGGAGAAGGACTCCGTATAGCGGAGGGACCTACAGTTTTTCGTGGGATCCGAACCACGGATAGTGAGGGGAAGGCGAGCGGAACGGAGTGGATTGTAGGAGTATAAAGTTTTGCAGCAGCGTAAAAAGGGTAAGATTACCTCCGTATAGCAGAAGGGTCATTGGATTTAATGTGGCCTCGTCCGAACCACGGTAGGATAGTAGCAGTGAGTTAGAGGAGGGGGAAGGGGGGGGGGGGAGAGGAACGGAGTGGATTGTAGGAGTAAAAAGTTTTGCAGCAGCATAAAAGGGAAAAGAATACCTCCTTATAGCAAAGGGTTCATTGGATTTAATGTGGCCTCGTCCGAACCACGGAAGGATAGTGAGAGTGGCTGAGAAGAACAACGAAGAGACTTTCGACCGATTTGCGTCCCCACCGACCGAAAGATTTACAACCCGACAGACGATACGAAAGACAACCACACGCTGGTCACGGTCATTTAGCCGTGGCCACCCATGGCCTGTCAGTCTTGGCCCGCCTGGAAGGAAAACCCTCCGGACCCTGAACCGTTGGTGGAGGTGCAGGGCGGTGCACGCAGCACCAGCATAATAACAAAAATAACTTATAAAAACAAAAAAAGATTAATACAAAGCTATAAGACTAAGTGAGAAAAAACCGCCGGGACCGACTGCGTGTCTCGCCCTGAGGAAGCCTGTTGGAAGGGTGTGGTTATTTAAGGACAGGAAAAGGATAGGTCGTGGCTGAGTAAATTCTGTTGAGGAATCGGTTCGTGGCAGAACGTGGTCGTGGCCTGGGCTGCTGTGACTCGCCACTGCCATCGGTTGGCACATCTCTAAAACAATACCACAGAGTGTGTGCAAGGAAGGTCTGACCAGGGGTCTGACCCTCCCGGATATGAAAAGGGTGAAAAAAGGGGTTAGTGGAAATAACAGGAGTTAGTAGGAAACAGTGAAGTGAAATTATGTGTAAATTGGAAGTGTGGGGTTGGGGTTTGGCGTTAGTAAGTTAGTTCGGGGAAGACGGTTAGCTCGCGGGAGAGTGTGGATGAAGTTGTACATTGTGTCATGTGTGTGTTGGAACATGGGGAGTTGTTTTTGTGCTCTGTTGTATAGTGTGATGTTGATGGGAAGGATGTTGGTCTCCTCGTGGAGGGAGGAAGAGGTCCGGAATTCATATTTCTTCAAGAGTCTCGTAATGGCATTTCTTTAGTGTGTTTTACTGTTTTTTATTTGATAATACTATAGAACAAACATTTACGAAGATTACAGTATATCATATATACTGATAAACCAGTCTATATGATAGTCATATGCAGCAAGTGAATGGGCCAGCAGACTGACCATGGGGCCAATACTGCAGCGTCCAGCGCGCGTAGTTGCGGAGTGTCACATTCAGTTCTACTGTTATCTATGATATATATATATATATATATATATATATATATATATATATATTATATTTATTTATTTATATATATATATATATATATATATATATATATATATATATATATATATATATATATATATATATATATATATATATATATATATATATATATATATATATATATATATATATATATATATATATATATATATATATATATATATATATATATATTAAGGTAGATAGGAACTAGACACATGGCCTGTTGAACTATTAATCATTATCCCCAGTAGTCCCAAGACCCCAACTGGGTTGACCCCAGGTCAACACCCAGGCGTTGGATGGAAAATTCCTCCCTGGTAATGAGGTCACACGGTGGTGTTAATGTGGGGGTCAACTCCCGCTCCTTGAGTCCCTGCCCCTGGTCCCTGAACTGGGGTGAAGTCAAGTGATTTTTACAGATAGATATATATGAAGATAGATATACAGTATGGGTGGTAACCTACCATTCATACTGCTGGGTACGAAAATGGTTCGATATAAAGGCCCGTCCAGACTAGGGCTCATGAGGCTGGCGGTGAGGCTGGCGGAGTTGTAAATCGAGGTTTTCAACACAGCGCGCGTCGTGCGGAGCGAATCCAACCCTTCCCGATTCGAGGGACGTGTTGTAGCTCCCCAGTGCTGTCCCAGTGATGGTATTATCAAACTACCAGATGAATAAGATGATATTTAGGAAGACTGAACATACCATCATCTTCACGAGACATTACTGCGTGTCATGAATATAAATAAATTACAGTATACTGTAGCAAGAATAAGATAATGATACCAAAAAAACGAAATAGTGCATACAAAAAATTTCCTCTCACCTTTTTTAATTCAACTCCTTGTTATTCATTTAATTTTGCTTGCATTGCATGTTTATTTACTGTCTCGGAAGCAACACACTTTTCCGATTCTGACGGTATATGATACGTCTCAATGCAAAAATATTTAGGTGGTCAAAAATTGAAATGAACATCAATCAATCTTGTGACGGAGCGTCGCCTCCCTGCCATGGCGGTGAGGCACAGTCTGGACGCGCGGGTCGTATTTCAACACATCCACCTGCCTCGTGTATCTACGCATGAGGCACAGTGTGGACGGGGCCTTAAGTACGGAAATAAAAATCTAACTTTCGTACCGTACCGAACTTGAAGAAATATATCGAACCGTAATATCGAACCGTACTTTTAGCCCTTAAATTACCGTACCGTACCGTAATTTCGTACCGTACCGTAACGAACTACATGCCCTGGTTGGTGGTGGGGGAAGGGGATGTGTGTTAGTGGTGGGGGAAGGGAATGGGTGTTGGTGGTTGGGGAAGGGGATGAGTGTTGGAAGTGGGGATGTGGGTGGCAACGGGGGTGGGTGTTGGGGATGAAGTAGGGTGAATAATAACAGATTCTTGAAGGACTCCAGCATCTCTCTCTCTCTCTCTCTCTCTCTCTCTCTCTCTCTCTCTCTCTCTCTCTCTCTCTCTCTCTCTCTCCTCTCTCTCTCCTCTCTCTCTCTCTCTCTCTCTCCCTCTCTCGGTGAAACACCTAATCTGACGTCATCAGTAATACTTGCGCGGCGGCTGGAATGTTGCTTTTTTCCCCCACGTTTTTTACAAAGGTGTTTTTACGGAAATAAGGCGTGGAAATGAATGATTTTTTTGTGGATTAGGTGTTATGAATGAACATTCAACATATTTATGCAAAGAAAAATGGGTCTGGACTATAATTTTTTAAGAATTTAGGACTGCTTCTTCTTGTTTGCATTTCTTCTTGTTTGAACTTCATCCTTTTATAATTTCAACTTCTTACTGTTTGAATTTCTTCTTGTTTGAACTTCATGTTTGAACTTCTTGTTTGAACTTTTCTTTTATTGTTTGAACTTCCTCCTCACTCCTTCCTCTCACTACACACCTGCCTTCACCTCCTCCTGCCTTCAATATAAATATTACCACTTCAAGGCAATACTTTATCAACACTAGGAAATAATTGGTTGTATCCCTCCACAGTCCACCCATAATCAGCTCTTGGTAGTCACTGCACACGCCAGGTAAAAACTACGGGCAGCATGGCGAAGGTTTGCCGGCACACCTTGGCTTTATTCATTCAGTCACCACGTATGGGATGCAGTTGCCACACACTCTTATCATGTATTAATTCCCCGCACGCACAAGCACTGCGCTGTAACCTTGGTGTTCACTACGCAATCCTCACCGCCTGGGCATTGAGAACACAATCTCTATTCTAATCATATTCCTACACCTAATACATTACTGCTCAATACAGGAATTCATTAACATTTTCCGAGTAATAAGAAATCATAATCCAATCACTCCCCTCACCGTTTCACTCTTTCTCTATAACCTCTTCACTTTTTTATGCTTTGCCATAGTGCCATATGACCTCTGATGTCTGGCACATTTTCCCATTTTGGCATTAAATCAATCAATCAATCCAATCACTCGCACGCAATATCAGTTCCCCAAAATCTCTAAAATCTGATTGTTCATTATCACTTCATTATATTCACCTCATTCTCAGCCCCTGCCATACGCATACCATTCATCCGTTTCTATAGCACGTCTTTCACCCACGCAAAAGTCATCCACGGTACTACACCCGCCGTATAGTCATCCGTCTGCCGCAGTTGTCGTCGAGGCAGGGCGAGTCGAGGCTAATTAGAACATGACTGTTTCTAGATTCAAGTATTGTTTACCTTTCTTTTGTTTCTACAGGGCAGAACGAGTGTGAAAGTAACCATGAAATGTGCAAACAAACAAAAATCATAGGTTAGGTTAGCTTGAGGGTTAGGTTCGAACGTTAGAGTAGGTTAGTTTAATGGTTTGATTAGGTTCGTATTTGATGCTTTAACAACTGGAGTGTTTTTTTCCCGTCAAAATGTCTAAAAGTGTATTATTAGAGATTTGTCATCACTTATTCGAATTGCAAAAAACACTTAGGTTTGCACAGGAAAAAACTATCTCTATTATAAGGGAAAGCATCACATATTAAGCAAAAAAAAAAAAAAAAAAATTATCTGAAAATCTTGCAACAGTCATAAAGTTATTTTTTTTACCGGGGCGATAATTGCGTAGTACTCGACGAAAGTGGATTTGGCTTCCGCGTCATGTGCTGTGTTGAGGGTGGACGTGCTTGTGCCTTGTGTTGTGTGGCGCAGCGAGACGTCCTACAGGTGGAGGTGACGTGTGACGGGGTGGTGCTGAGGGTCGTTCAAGGTTGGCCGGGTGTTGGTGAAGAGACTATACCCTAGTAGCAACGCAGGTAGTAGTGGCAGAAGTAGCAGGGACGTGAGGGTCAGCAGGGGTGTTAGGGTGATGGCGGGTCCCTATATAAGCATGAATTTAATTAAGGGCGTGAGTTAGTGGCTGGCTTCGTGAAGGGAGAGCGAGGGGAAGGGAGGAAGGGGAGGTCTATAGCTGCCTATCACCAGTTCACCACCACCATTATTATCACTTGATTTAAACACTAGTAGTTACGTATAAGTAAATGTAATGATAATAGTAGTTATTATTATTATTTTGTATACAAAATAATAATAATCGGCTCATAAATAATAATAATTTTCAGATCTCGAATTATGATACTCTACGGAAATTTAAATAGTTATCCATCAATTTGTTGTCCATGGAAGTTATAACGTTGGTACTTTTAATGATAAGAACATAAAAAATAAGGAAGCTACAAATATCAAGAGGCCGTGAGACCTGCACGTGGTAGCTCCTGTAATATCATATGGCCTCTTCCATTTGTGCACGGGTTTCATTATTACTATTGGTATATGTATGTATTATCAAAAATAGTCAGTAGGGGGAAATCATAGTTGTCCGTCTGTGTGGTGTCCATGGAAGTATTAATGGTGTAATGGTGGTGGTGCATGGCAGGCCAAGCTCGATCAACAAACACATCTACGTTGTCACCACGTTGTGTTATCGCTGTAGCAACGTTGTATTTCTACGTGGAATCACGTAGATCTGTAGACACGAAATAAGGTGAAAACAACGTAAAACATTCACGTAACAAAATTACTTTTGTAGAACTTTTATAGAACCTTTTCATTTCATTTTTCTATTTACGCTTTTATGACGGAAATATAAGGTTTATATTAAACACACAGTTGCTTGGATGGAGAAATTTATTTTAATGTAAATAGTACATATCTGGCAGGGCCCAAGATTGTTATGTATGTACTGTTTCACACTTCAGTTAGTTGTGATATACACATACAGTGATTATAATGTACAAAGCGGGCACCACCCCACCAGTGTGCGCTGGTGCCCACTATTTGGTGCCCGCCCTCCTCACTGAGGTGGTCATCCTGTCTTGCAGTCTTGCTACAGAGATTTGCTTGGACTTACTGATCCTAGATAGGTCCCTAATAGGAACATAGACTGGGATTTAATTGTAGGAGATAATGACGCAGAGGAATTGTTAAAATTAGTTCAGGATAACTTTCTAAATTAAGCAATCAAGGAGCCGAAACAGTTGGGCTGTTTCCTTAAAACCCGAGCCCCTGTCCACCCAACAGTGAATGGGTACCGGGTGTTAGCCGGGGGTTTGTACCTTGCCTCCCGGGGTGCTGGCTTCGCCCAATACTATAAACACTAGCAGACAGCTCTCTAGGGGTAGTTTGAGAGAGAGCTGTCTGGTTACAGCGGAGATCCATCTCAGCTGCGTCGATAACTGACGAAATTCTTCAAACATCAAACATCAACATCAGCCTACTTGGGGAGACAATATTCTAGATTTATTACTAACAAACAGGGAAGATTTTGTTACGGAGGTTGAAGTTGGAGGTCAATTAGTTAATAGCGATCATTGTGAAATAAGGTTTTGCTTTAAAATGGGAAGTAGGATCTAGAAGTGTTAATATGCACAGGGTACCTGACTTCAGAAGGACTAATTATGCAGGATTAAGAAGACACCTGGAAGGGATTAACTGGGGGAGGATGGAGGGTGAAGTGAGGTCTGATGTCAGGGCAGAGGGTTGAGTTAGTGAGCTAAGTGCTAATGATGTGTAGCTATATATTCTTTGTCAGCAATTAAATTGCAGGTCAGTAAGATAATCGTTGTAGGGAAATAAGATCAAGGGAAAATGACCCCAAATGGATGACTGCGAGTTTAAAAAACAACATAGGACTAAAAACAACCATGTACATTGTACAATAGGGTTAAGGCAGGACAAGTGAGCAGAGATCAGTATAATGTGATGGCTAGAACAGTGAAAAAGTTAACAAGAACAGGAAAGAAAAACTATAAGATAAGGTTGCTGACCAGGCAAAGACCGACCTTCAGGGATTTTTTCAGGTCTATAAAACAAAGACTAGGGAATTGGTGGGTCCGTTAAAAACAAGTCAGGGGCAAATTGTAAGTTCTGGAGAGGATATGTGTAAAATGTTAAATTATTATTTCTTAAGTGTTTTTACTCAGGAGGACATGTAGATTGTACCTGATAGTGCACAGATGTTTAGAGGTGAGGAAGATGAGAAACTCAAAGATATTGTGATAACTAAGGAAATGGTGAAAGAGAGTATAGATAGAATGAAGAAGTTACCAGGACCAGATGAAGTTTATCCCAGAGTATTGAAAGAATGCAAAGAGGTTAATTGTTAGTGAGTCGTTAGTGCATATTTTTTGGGAAATCGGTTGATTTAGGGAAAGTGCCGCTGATGTGGAGGAAAGGTGATGAAGTGATAAAGGTGATAGAAGATTAATGTCAAATCATCGACCCATTAGCCAGACGTCAGTGGTAGGTAAATTATTAGAATCTGTTATTGCAAAAAACATTAGAGAGCATTTAGAAAAGCATAGATTGGTAAAATATTCACAATATGGGTTCACCAAGGGTAGGTCATGTCTCACCGATTTATTGAGTTCTTATAGGAAAGTTTATACCAGATAATGATGAGGATTATGATATTATGTACCTGTATTTTAGTTAAGAGCATTTGAGAAGGTACCGCATGAGAGACTCGATCTTAAATAAGGTTAAAGCACATGGAATAGATGGGAAGGTTCTTCGTTGGATTAGATCTTGACTAAGCGATAGGCAACACAGAGTTACTATTAATGGTTCTAAATCTGAATGGGGGCAGGTGACAAGTCGGGTTTCAAAGGGTTTTAGGGACCATACTATTTTTGATTTACATCAATGACTTAGATAGTGGGATTAGCAGTGATATCAGTAAGTTTGCTGATGATACTAAGATGGGGAGGATTATTAGATCACAGTCTGATGTAAACAGTTTGCACTTGCAGGGAGACTTAGATAAATTAAACGAGTATATACGTGGGTAGTCAGGTGGCAGATGAAATTTGATATTG
Source organism: Chionoecetes opilio (assembly GCA_016584305.1). NCBI lineage: Eukaryota > Metazoa > Arthropoda > Malacostraca > Decapoda > Majidae > Chionoecetes > Chionoecetes opilio. Next base: position 369,335 of record JACEEZ010019097.1, on the reverse strand, counting down.
ACAAGTGTAGCATTATTAATGTTGGTAGAGAAAATCCTGGTAATAGATACCTACTACTATACGGAATGTATCACTGAAGAGATCGGAAGGCGAGAAGGATTTGGGTGTGCGGTGGCTAGTGTTTTCTGGAACAGTATGTCGCGTTTACTCTTGAACACGTCAGGTTAGGATACGCTAGGTTACGGTTAGGGTAGGTTAGGTTTCCTGGACTCATATGGTAATTGTGTGTGTAATAAGAGTATTTTACCTGCAGAAGGGTATTTTTGCTTTTTTAAGGGAATAAGGGTATTTTCGAGAAAATCCCATGGTTAGTTTCGGAGGAGCTACAGCCAAGCGTCTTCACTCGAAAACCACATACTCCTATAGAGTTGGGGAATATGCGTGCGGGTTAGCTTAGACCTCCGTCCTAGGAAACAATGTAGGCTATTGAGGCTAGAAATCGAGCTGTTTTGTTTGTTTGTTTTTTGAAGAATTTCGTCAGTTATCGACGCAGCTGAGATGGATCTCCACTGTAACCAGACAGCTCTCTCTCAGACTACCCCTAGATAGCTGTCTGCTAGTGCTTATAGTGTTGGCCGAAGCCAGCACCCCGGGAGGCGGGTTACAAGCCCCCGGCTAACACCCGGTACCCATTCACTGCTGGGTGGACAGGGGCTAATAGGGTTTTAGGATTCATTGCCAGGAGTGTTAAAAGTAGAAATGCTGAGGTTATTCTAAAGCTTTATTTGGCTCCAGTCAGACCTCACCTAGACTATGTGGTTCAGTTTTGGTCCCCGTATTATAGGATCGAAATAGCCTTATTAGAATCAGTCCAGAGAGGGATGACAAACATGATACATGGGATACGTAACTTTAGTTATGAGTGGAGATTGAAGCTATTAAATGTACTCACTCGAGATGCGAAGAGTAAGGGGCGATCTGATAGAAGTTTTTAAGTGGTTTAAGGGATACAATTTAGGAGATGTAGGAAAAGTTCTTACGGCTAGCAAGCAGGGTAGAACAAGAAGTAACGGATTCAAGCTGGAAAAGCGTAGATTTAAAAAGGAAATACGGAAAAACTGGTTCACAAATAGGGTTGTAAATGATTGGAATGGACTTAATCGTCAGGTGGTTAGTGCGGAATCAATAGGGAGTTTTAAAAGGAAGATAGACAGCTTTATGGATGGGAATGAAAGGTGGATGTAGGTAGTGTTAAGTAACATCAGAAACTACCACGTGTAGGTCTCGCGGGCTCTTGTAGCTTCCTTAATTTCGTATGTTCGTATGTTCTTATGGTGTTCCTTTTAAGTAAGTGGTCTATGGTGCAAATATTAAATTTTGTAGTTTACATGTCCTTCAACACGCCCTACCATTTTTGCCTTGATTTTCATACTAGCTATTTCCCTTAATATTCAGACATCTCTTCCTTGATTTTTATAGACATATTTTTCTTGATTTTCATACCGACATATTTTCCTTGATTTTTAGACGTTCTTTTCCTTGATTTTCATAGACACATTTTCCTTGATTTTCATACTGGTATATTTTCCTTGATTTTCATTTTGACATATTTTCCTTGATTTATATAGACATATTTTTCTTAATTTTTATAGACATATTTTTCTTGATTTTCATATTGACATATTTTCCTTGATTTTTAGACATTCTTTTCTCAGATTTTCATACTGACATTTTTCTTGATTTTCATACTAACTTATTTTCCCTTAATATTCCGACATTTTCCGTGATTTCCATTTTTGACATTTTCCTTGATTTTCATACTGATACATTTTCCTTGATTTCCATAGACACATTTTACTTGATTTTCATAATAACATATTTTCCCTTAATATTCTGTCATTTTTTCCTTGATTTTCATACAGACATATTTTCCTTGATTTTCATACACATTTTCCTTGATTTTCATACAGACATATTTTCCTTGATTTTCATACACATTTTCCTTGATTTTCATACAGACACATTTTCTTTGATTTTCATACTGACATATTTTTTCTTAATATTCAGTCATTTTTTCCTTGATTTTTATAGACACATTTTCCATGATTTTAGACATTTTTCTAAGATTTTTATACTGATATATTTTCCTTGATTTATATAGACATATTTTTCTTGATTTTCATACTGACATATTTTCCTTGATTTTTAGACATCTTTTCTCAGACATTCTTTTCTCAGATTTTCATACTGACATTTTTCTTGATTTTCATACTGACATTTTTCTTGATTTTCATACTGACATTTTTCTTGATTTTCATACTGACATTTTTCTTGATTTTCATACTGACATTTTTCTGGATTTTCATATTGACATATTTTCCTTGATTTTCATAGATATATTTTCCTTGACTTTAAAAAAAAATTCCAACATTTTCATAGAATTTTCCTTGTTTTTTATATATTTTTTCCCAGACTTTCATATTGACATATTTTCCTATTATTTTTCATACTATCTTCGCTGTTTTTTCATAGTGGCACTCAACATACTCAACATATTCCTCTAACAGACACCAGACTAACCCTTTCCTTCAAACATTCCTTTCTTCACGAATACATAAGTCATCAATAACGCAACCTCCACTACCATCAGGTCTACCACAGTACTTAGACAGACAGGGTACATTCATTATAGCCTGATTCATGGTGACAGTCGTAGTGTAGTATTTGGTGGCCGTGGTAGTAATGGTCCTCCAAACCCAAACAGTGAAGTCAGACTCTAGATATTCAGTGGACTGGGAAGTGTAGATTAAGTCTGATTCCATGGCTTTAGTGGACTGGGAAGGGTAGATTAAGCTCGATTCCAAGTCTTCAGTGGACTGGGAAGGGAACTCAGGGAAGATGCGTGTAGATTCTAGTTTTTCAGTGGACTGGGAAGGGTAGATGCGTGTAGATTCTAGTTTTTCAGTGGACTGGGAAGAGAAGATGCGTGTAGATTCTAGTTTTTCAGTGGACTGGGAAGAGAAGATGCGTGTAGATTCTAGTTTTTCAGTGGATGGAAGAGAAGATGCGTGTAGATTCGTTTCATGGGTGGAAGGGTAGATGCGTGTAGATTCTAGTTTTTCAGTGGACTGGGAAGAGAAGATGCGTGTAGATTCTAGTTTTTCAATGGGCTGGGAAGGGTAGATGCGTGTAGATTCTAGTTTTTCAGTGGACTGGGAAGAGAAGATGCGTGTAGATTCTAGTTTTTCAATGGACTGGGAAGAGAAGATCCGTGTAGATTCTAGCTTTGTAATGGGCTGGGTAGAGGAGTAGATGGCAGGTGTTACTGCGATGGTGGTGGCTACTTGGAGGTGGAGGCGTGAGTGTGAGGTGGTGAGGGGCGTGGCAGCAGGTGTCAGCAGGAGTAGCGGCAGCAGGGCCAGACAGGCGATGAGAGGCATGACTCACTCCTACCATGAGTTAAATGACTTCATAAACGGACTTAAACAGGCGACGAGAGGCATGACTCACTCCTACCATGAGTTAAATGACTTCATAAACGGACTTAAACAGGCGATGAGAGGCATGACTCACTCCTACCATGAGTTAAATGACTTCATAAACGGACTTAAACAGGCGATGAGAGGCATGACTCACTCCTACCATGAGTTAAATGACTTCATTAACGGACTTAAACAGGCGATGAGAGGCATGACTCACTCCTACCATGAGTTAATGACTTCATTAACGGACTTAACAGGCGATGAAGCATGACTCACTCTACATGATAAATGACTTCATTAACGGACTTAAACAGGCGATGAGAGGCATGACTCACTCCTACCATGAGTTAAATGACTTCATTAACGGACATAATACATTAATTTGTAACTCTTACAAATATTGGCAGAAAATAAAACTGGTTTTGCTAAAATCTCTGAATGATGTGAGTTTTTTGTGTTAGTATCAAAAGATTTGGATTAATGGGAAATGATGTATGAATTTTATTTTGGGTGATGAAAAATTCAATGGATTTTTTTCCAATTTTTTTTTCTTTATATAATATATATATATATATATATATATATATATATATATATATATATATTATATATATATATATATATATATATATATATATATATATATATATATATATATATATATATATATATATATATATATATATATATATATATATATATATATATATATATATATATATATATATATATAGCTTGTGACCTCCAAAACATCGATAAAAACCCATATTTTTCATTTTCATCTTCATTCTATGCATAAGAATTTAATTTTCACTCCCTTTGAAACGGGAAAATATTTTTCTTGAAAAGAAAAGATTTATCAAAAAATTCTTTATGCATTTATTCCTCTTCAAAATGATACCTATAACACTGAAATCGGTTATATTACCATGGAGTAATTCAGAAAAATGTAAGACAAACTTAAGTTTTAAGAAGAAGCCTTGAAAAGATTCTCCCTCATAAGTAGGCGCACATTGAGACGCAGGCGACGCAGCACACAACAGGGTGGATACTGTAGATAGTGATCCATATCTAGACAGTTCTGTGACTTAGCCATGATCAGCACGGCAGGGAGAGTACTGTACCGCACCACGAAACCTGCTTCTGGAATGTGCGCACCACACTGTGCTGGCCTCATAGGCTGGCCTGCCCTGTCTGCCCGGTGTCTGCCCGGTGTCTGCCCTGCGGTGCGCTGCCCGCCCTCGCAATGTGCGCCTACTCAGCTGGCTTAGATTGTCACTAATCTGCAAAATGACATAACAAAAGTTTGCAAGCATGTTTCTGTACAGGCTGAACTGTAGGGAGTGGTAGGGCACCTGGTCCCCCCTACCAGGTAGGTATTATTCGCTCAAGGCGAGGGTTTCAGAAGGCGCCACCTTCCTCATTGTTGCCAGGTTTTACTAGCACTCCCTAGAAGGGCCAGCTTCATTCTCCTTAAGTACTACAGCCTCACTTATTACTAACACTCTTTTCCCTTTTTAGCAGCTTTTTAATAGTTGATGGATGTGATCAGCAGTAGGGTTCAAAACAATCATATGTATTTACTTTACATTGTTGATCCTAACCACATTCCAGCTATTATTCAATACTACACTCCCGTGCTTAGCCATACCCGTACTCCAAGTAACTCGATACCAAGTAAATTACCAGCCACAACAATGCTTAGGAGACGATGTATAGAAGTGTGTCCTTCTGTGTTGCCGTCTGGATCAAGACTGTGGCTGTGTGTATCTCCTAACCTCGTCTTGGGAACTGCATGACATGAATGCTAATGAGCTAGTTTTGGGCAGGTGCCAGCTAGTCAAGAGGAGAAGGAGGAGGAGGAGGAGGAGGAGCCTGGAGGAAGAAGAAGAAGAAGGAGAGGAGGAGGAAAATTAGGAAGTGGAGGAATAGGAAAATATGTATTCCTAAGTTGTATTAGGTAATGTTTACTTATATATTTGTTTGTCAGTTATGTTGATGACGCTTAATTGTTGTATTGATAGATTGGTTTTGAGATAGATTGATAAATGGTTAATGGGGGGGGGAGAGATAGATCCCACAGACGCCGCACAGTCTTTCGGTATAGTGCTGCAGTGGGGGGGGGGTAAGGACTCTGGAGGTGGTTCTTTGTTCTCTTCCCTCTTGGGCCTCGAGCTTCTACTCGTGGTTGTGTTTGTCTTAAGGGGATGGCGGAGGGGGCAGTCTGGTCAAGGGGGCACTGCGATGTAATGCTCCGGGCGTGGTGAGGTGTCTGATTAACCAGGGTAGAACAAGAAATAACGGATTCAAGCTGGAAAAGCGTAGATTTAGAAAGGAAATAGGGAAAAACTGGTTCACAAATAGGGTGGTGAATGAATGGAATGGACTCAGTAGACAGGTAGTTAGTGCGGAGTCATTAGGGAGCTTTAAAGGGAGGCTAGATAAATTCATGAATGGGGATGAAAGGTGGATGTAGGTAGTGTTAAGTAACAGGAACTACCACGTGTAGGTCTCACGGCCTCTTGTAGCTTCCTTATTTTCTTATGTTCTTATGTTCTTATGTTCTTATGTCTGGTGTGTCTGGTGTGGGTATTGCCTGACAGGGCGTTGCACTGAACTGGCCCACAGGGAACGTGTGGAATCCCGTCAGGATGTCCTCCACCGACGACCTTGACTCAGGGTTGTAGTCTAATCGGGGTGCAGTCAGTTCGTACACAAGTTGTTTCGTACTCTAGTAATTCGTACACCAAAAAGTTGTTTCGTACTCTAGTAATTCGTACACCAAAAAGTTGTTTCGTACTCTAGTAATTCGTACACCAAAAGTTGTTTCGTACTCTAGTAATTCGTACACCAAAAAGTTGTTTCGTACTCTAGTAATTCGTACACCAAAAAGTTGTTTCGTACTCTAGTAATTCGTACACCAAAAAGTTGTTTCGTACTCTAGTAATTCGTACACCAAAAGTTGTTTCGTACTCTAGTAATTCGTACACCAAAAAGTTGTTTCGTACTCTAGTAATTCGTACACCAAAAAGTTGTTTCGTAGTCTATATGAAACCATAGTCGTTTCGTACACTCAGCTCAGAGTTGAACTTGACTACTAGAGTTACGAAACGACCCCAGGTATGTACGAAAAAACTCAAAATTAGTGTACGAAACAACTTAACAAAACCTGGGTACGAAACAACTTGTGTACGAACTCCCTGTAACCGTGTAATCGTTTTCTAACAATTCATAAGTCGCTCATTCCCTACTCCGTTTTCTAAGTGCGAGTGATGGTGGACTGAGAAAAAATTATCATATGAGCGAAGGGAAGTGAAGGATGGTAAGGAATAGATGGAGTAATATAGTGTGGGAGTAGGAGTGATAAGATTGAAGAGGAGTGGATATTCAAGGCAAGGGAGTGACAGGGTACAAGGTTGAACGAGGGAGTGTGTGTTCGCAGCATCAGATTATTAGAAGGAAGTGAGAAGTTGAAGGTAATTTTCGTGAGTCTTTAATTTTGATATATGCGTTTGTGTTTATATATTCATTCTAGTTTGTTTTATTTGCATGTCGTGGGAATTTACTCTGAAGGATAAGCTACTAGTGTGGCATGGGTTATCCTTGCGTAGGATTCTGCTTTATGGGATATCATTACGTTGCAGATCAATATCCTACAGTACGTACGTTAACATCCTGAGGTTTTATGTCCCTTTGAGCTAGATCAATTGACTTTTAATGATAGAAGGTCAGTCGATCTTGCCTTTGAGCGTAGGAATGACTGTTTGGCGTATCCTGCGATGCTGGCATTCTTCTACCGTAGATAACACTATAGTCGCCACCTGCACCAATGTCGCCAGCCGCCATATATTACGAATTATAGCATCACTACTGATGTTTATGTGCCACTGAAGATGATACACAGTAGTTTATATCATGACTATAATCTACCCTGTTTCAGCGTTGTTTTATGCTTTGTATCTGCAAGTATATACGGTTTCAAATTTTACTACCCGTTTTTTTTCGGGCGACGACGACGGCGGGAGGACATTCAGAACATAAACATTAGCTGGCGACCTTAGTGTAGCTCCGCTACCAACGTCGCCACTCGGTTTTATTTTCGTAATTTGTTCATTTATAACCATAATACGACACAGATGAAGACACAAAATGACAAAGACTCTCCAGATAGCCCCTTCTAACTTTCCTGAAATCATGGATGTAGAAATGTAAGTATTAACGCCACCAAACGTCTGTAAATAAGATAAAAACGTTGTCCTGGCGACTTTAGTGTTATCTACGGTAGTGTGCCGGTGGAGATCATCCTAAGGTAGATCCTATCTCGAGTATACTTTGCATTGATAACATCCTTCTTGGTTAGTAGGACGATAGAGAACAAATCCTACGGTGGTTATTTGTATGGCGTATATCCTACATCTCTGGTCATCCTTCAAGCGTAGAGTATACAGTGTTGAGGGATCGAGTCCTACTATAGTATATCCTTGGAGTCCTGCGGCAGGCTGGCTCCGTACGCATAGTCCCGTTTTCTGGAACAGTATGTGGCGTTTACTCTTGAACACGTCAGGTTAGGTTACGTTAGGTTAGGTTAAATTTCGGGAATATCTACGGGTAACTTAGTGTGGGAATCACAATGAGGGTATTTTCGAGAAATTCCTATGGTATCGTTTCGGAGCTACAGCCAGACGGCTTCACTCGGAAACTACATTCACCCATAGGTTGGGGAATATGCGGCCCGTATTTTATTTTTTTATACTTTATTTACATCTATTAATTATAGTTTAACATAAGCAAAAAACAAACAAACAAGGGATAATAAAAACAATAGGTGCTACTATAGCGTGCGGTCTACCGGGAGATTTGCACTATAGCGTGCGGTCTACCGGGAGATTTGCACTATAGCGTGCGGTCTACCGGGAGATTTGCACTATAGCGTGCGGTCTACCGGGAGATTTGCACTATAGCGTGCGATCTACCGGGAGATTTGCACTATAGCGTGTGGTCTACCGGGAGATTTGCACTATAGCGTGCGGTCTACCGGGAGATTTGGCACTATAGCGTGCGGTCTACCGGGAGATTTGACTATAGCGTGCGGTCTACCGGGATTGCACTATAGCGGGGCGGTCTACCGGGAGATTTGCACTATAGCGTGCGGTTTCTACCGGGAGATTTGCACTATAGCGTGCGGTTCTCCGGGAGATTTGCACTATAGCGTGCGGTTTAACGGGAGATTTCACTATAGCGTGCGGTCTACCGGGAGATTTGCACTATAGCGTGCGGTCTACCGGGAGATTTGCACTATAGCGTGCGGTCTACCGGGAGATTTGCACTATAGCGTGCGGTCTACCGGGAGATTTGCACTATAGCGTGCGGTCTACCGGGAGATTTGCACTATAGCGTGCGATCTACCGGGAGATTTGCACTATAGCGTGCGGTCTACCGGGAGATTTGCACTATAGCGTGCGGTCTACCGGGAGATTTGCACTATAGCGTGCGGTCTACCGGGAGATTTGCACTATAGCGTGCGGTCTACCGGGAGATTTACACTATAGCGTGCGGTCTACCGGGAGATTTGCACTATAGCGTGCGGTCTACCGGGAGATTTGCACTATAGCGTGCGGTCTACCGGGAGATTTGCACTATAGCGTGCGGTCTACCGGGAGATTTGCACTATAGCGTGCGGTCTACCGGGAGATTTGCACTATAGCGTGCGGTCTCCCGGGAGATTTGCACTATAGCTTTCGATCTACCGGGAGGATTTACACTATAGCGTGTGGTCTACCGGGACATTTACACTATAGCGTGCGGTCTACCGGGAGATTTGCACTATAGCGTGTGGTCTACCGGACTTTTTACACTATAGCGTGCGGTCTACCGGGACATTTTACACTATAGCGTGCGGTCTACCGGGACATTTACACTATAGCGTGCGGTCTACCGGGAATTTTACACTATAGCGTGCGTCTACCGGGACTTTTTACACTATAGCGTGTGGTCTACCGGGACATTTACACTATAGCGGCGGTCTACCGGGAGATTTACACTATAGCGTGTGGTCTACCGGGACATTTACACTATAGCGTGTGGTCTACCGGGACATTTACACTATAGCGTGTGGTCTACCGGGACATTTACACTATAGCGTGTGGTCTACCGGGACATTTACACTATAGCGTGTGGTCTACCGGGACATTTTACACTATAGCGTGCGGTCTACCGGGACATTTTACACTATAGCGTGGGGTCTACCGGGACATTTTACACTATAGCGTGCGGTCTACTGGGACATTTTACACTATAGCGTGCGGTCTACCGGGACATTTACCTATAGCGTGCGGTCTACCGGGACATTTTACAACTATAGCGTGCGGGTCTACCGGGACATTTACACTATAGCGTGCGGTCTACCGGGACATTTACACTATAGCGTGTGGTCTACCGGGACATTTTACACTATAGCGTGGGTCTACCGGGACATTTACACTATAGCGTGCGGTCTACCGGAACATTTTACACTATAGCGTGCGGTCTACCGGGACATTTTACACTATAGCGTGCGGTCTACCGGGACATTTACACTATAGCGTCGCGGTCTACCGGGACATTTTACACTATAGCGTGCGGTCTACCGGGACATTTTACACTATAGCGTGTGGTCTACCGGGACATTTTACACTATAGCGTGCGGTCTACCGGGACATTTTACACTATAGCGTGTGGTCTACCGGGACATTTTACACTATAGCGTGCGGTCTACGGGACATTTTACACTATAGCGTGCGGTCTACCGGGACATTTTACACTATAGCGTGCGGTCTACCGGGACATTTTACACTATAGCGTGCGGTCTACCGGGACATTTTACACTATAGCGTGCGTCTACCGGGACATTTTACACTATAGCGTGCGGTCTACCGGGACATTTTACACTATAGCGTGCGGCTACCGGGACATTTTACACTATAGCGGGGTGTCTACCGGGCCCATTTACACTATAGCGTGCGGTCTACCGGGAGATTTACACTATAGCGTGTTGGTCTACCGGGACATTTTACACTATAGCGTGCGGTCTACCGGGACATTTTACACTATAGCGTGCGTCTACCGGGACATTTTACACTATAGCGTGTGGTCTACCGGGACATTTTACACTATAGCGTGTGGTCTACCGGGACATTTTACACTATAGCGTGCGGTCTACCGGGACATTTTACACTATAGGCGTTGCGGTCTACCGGGACATTTTTACACTATAGCGTGCGGTCTACCGGGACATTTTACACTATAGCGTGCGGTCTACCGGGACATTTTACACTATAGCGTGCGGTCTACCGGGACATTTTACACTATAGCGTGCGGTCTACCGGGACATTTTACACTATAGCGTGCGGTCTACCGGGACATTTTACACTATAGCGTGTGGTCTACCGGGACATTTACACTATAGCGTGTGGTCTACCGGGACATTTTCCCACTATAGCGTGCGGTCTACCGGAACATTTTACACTATAGCGTGCGGTCTCCCGGGACCATTTTACACTATAGCGTGCGGTCTACCGGGACATTTTACACTATAGCGTGCGGTCTACCGGGACATTTACACTATAGCGTGCGGTCTACCGGGACATTTTACACTATAGCGTGTGGTCTACCGGGACATTTTACACTATAGCGTGCGGTCTACGGACATTTTACACTATAGCTTGTGGTCTACCGGGACATTTTACACTATAGCGTGCGGTCTACCGGGACATTTTACACTATAGCGTGTGGTCTACCGGGACATTTTACACTATAGCGTGCGGTCTACCGGGACATTTTACACTATAGCATGCGGTCTACCGGGACATTTTACACTATGCGTGTGGTCTACCGGGACATTTTACACTATAGCGTGCGGTCTACCGGGATATTTTACTTACACTATAGGTGGGGTTACGGGACTTTTAACTATAGCGTGCGGTCTACCGGGACATTTTACACTATAGCGTGCGGTCTACCGGGACATTTTACACTATAGCGTGCGGTCTACCGGGACATTTTACACTATAGCGTGCGGTCTACCGGGACATTTTACACTATAGCGTGCGGTCTACCGGGACATTTTACACTATAGCGTGTGGTCTACCGGGACATTTTACACTATAGCGTACGGTCTACCGGGACATTTTACACTATAGCGTGTGGTCTACCGGGACATTTTACACTATAGCGTGCGGTCTACCGGGACATTTTACACTATAGCGTGCGGTCTACCGGGACATTTTACACTATAGCGTGCGGTCTACCGGGACATTTTACACTATAGCGTGCGGTCTACACTTCCTTCTCGCTACTTACACTCTACACTCCTACACTTCAGGCTGCAACTTACTATTGCTATATGATATTGTCTATTATACAGTAGAGTATTATAGAAAACAAAACTGTAGTGAGTAATTTAATAATTATCATAATATAAACAAAACATTGTCTATTAAACAGTAGAGTATTATAATAAAACAAATAGATTATCATTACACGATGATTGCTTCCACGTATAAACGCAACCGCTGTTTCTTCTGTCAAGATGTCACTTTTGTAGAATTCTTTCAGCAGCATTGCAGAGGGTTAAGTGTGTCAGACTGATGTTCTCGGCTTGATTAGGAGGATACTGAGACATTACTTCGTTGATCCACATTTTATAAGGTTGAGTAGAGTCGTCAGGTCAAGTAGAGATGTCAGGTCAAGTCAGGTGTGGTCTTAGTCAGACTGCACATAAAAATACAGCTTTGCGGTAGTCAGGTCAGGTCAGATCAGGTGGGATCTTGGTAGACCGCACACTAGGGTACCGTAGACTGCAAACCCCGATGTAGACCGCACGCTATAGTAGCACCAAAAAAAAAATATATATATATATTAGCGGCCCGTACTGACACAGCTTGTCCCGATCACAGCCTCCTGCACCATCAGGCACGTAACAGCGGCGGTCCAGGCACGGCACGGCGATGATGTACGGGGGCACGAGAGTTGCCTTGTCCTTGGGGATGTGGGTAGGAGTGGAGGGCATGTCGGAGGAAGGTATGCCGCATCCTTCACTAACACTAGTAGCAGCAGCAGGAGGAGGAGGGGGCGTGGGTAGGCCATGGCTTGGCTTGGGTAGGTTGTTGGGTGGTAACTGTGTGTGTGTGTGAGGGGGAGGCAGGCAGGGAGGCAGGGTGGTGAAGGAGTGGAGGGAGGGAGGGAGGAAGGAAAAAAATGCACAAACAGGTTCCTCAGAGAGAGAGAGAGGAGAGAGAGATAGAGAGAGAGAGGAGAGAGATGAGAGAGAGAGAGAGAGAGAGAGAGAGAGAGAAGAGAGAGAGAAGAGAGAGATGAGAGAGAGAGAGAGATGAGAGAGAGATGAGAGAGATGAGAGAGAGAGAGAGAGAGAGAGAAGGAAGAGAGAGGAGAGAGAGAGAGAGAGAGATGAGAGAGAGAGAAGAGAGGAGAGAGAGAGAGAGACAGAAGAGAGAGAGAGAAGAGATGGGAAGAGATGAGAGATGAGAGAGAGAGAGAAGAGAGAGAGAGAGATGGAGGAAGAGAGAGAGAGAGAGATGAGAGAGAGAGAAGAGAGAGAGGAGACAGAGAGAATGAGAAGAGAGAGAGAGAGAGAGAGAGATGAGAGAGAGAGGAGAGAAGAGAGTAGAGGAGAGGAGAGAGAGAGAGGAGTAGAGAGAAGAGAGAGAAGGAGAGGAAGAGAAGAGAGAGATGAGGCGAAGAGAGAGAGAGGAGAGAAGTAGACGAGAGACGTTGTAGAGAGTACAGCGAAGAGAGAGAAGACCCGTTGTCTTCAGTTCGGCTACGTTAACACTATTTGTGTTATTCACCCTGATCTTGAACCAGCGAGCCGGACCCCGCACGCCAGTTTTTACCTCCGGAGCGACCTTGCTTGGAGCTCATTAGTACGATCTTGAGGAATTATGCTAGACCTCACACACAGACCCCATCCCTGCCCAAAGGGGGGACAGAACGCCCGACCCTGTCAGAAAATCGGAGACGACGGGTTCGAACGGCTAACCATAGAATGGTACGCCAATGCTCTATCCACTTGACCATCGTAGTGTGTGTGTGTGTGTGTGTGTGTGTGTGTGTGTGTGTGTGTGTGTGAGCCCCTGCAGCAGTATACTTGGAGTCCTTTGAGTCAAGTCCTACCACAGTGAGGGGTGTGGCGGCGTTGTCATCGTACGCCCGTTGTCTGGGTGTGAGAGGGTGGCAACACACGTATCCGCACCCGTATCCGTATCCGCACCCGTATCCGCACCCGCACCCGTATCCGTATCCGCACCCGTATCCGTATCCGCACCCGTATCCGTATCCGCACCCGTATCCGTATTATGTAAAGATTCGCATCCTTAACTACATCCGAATGTTGATCTTATTATCTGTCTCTGCATCTCTATATCATTATTTTATTTATGTTTGGTTGCGGATGTAAATTTATGATGATAATGGTGATAATGATGATAATGGTAATGACAGTAATAACAATGATAACAATGATAATGGTAATAACAATAATAACAATGTTAACAATGATAATGGTAATAACTGTGAGGGCTGAGAACGTGGAGAATGGGGAATAGAAGGGAAGGAAGAATAAATGGGGAAAGAGAAGGAGGAAGAGAAGGAATGGAAGAGAAGGAAGGAAGAGGCGGTACTGATGAGGACGGTGAGAAAAGAGAGGAGGCAATTGATGTTGTGCTTACAAAAAATCTTCCCTTATCAGACCCATGAAGGGGTGGCCGGCGCCACCTGCACAATTTCTGACCACAGCTCAGGGTCCTCCCGTCCCGGCGAAAAAAGAAGATGAGTGGAGGAGAAGGAGAGAGAGAGAGAGAAAGTTGAGAGAGAGAGTGGGAGAGAAGTGAGGGAGAGTGTGAGAGAGTGAGAAGGTGAGGAGGCTGAGGAGAGGAGAAGGGAGGAAGAGTGCTGAATCTTCATCCCTCAATTCAAGCCAATCACTTCACACTTATGTCAGCACTGAAATAACCTTTGACATGTACCCAACCACACGCTGGGCTCTCCGCAGAAACTACAGAGGAGAGAGGAACAGATTCATAATATCCTTGCGGTTGTGGCCACCCGTCTATTGGTCGCAGTGATATCTTACGTGAGGACTAGTGTCTTAGCGCGGTGAGCGAGTTAGGTGGTATTTCCTTCCAGGATACCACGCGCTCAAGGTACGTGCCAGCACCACGCCGCGTCCTTACTTTACCAGACGCCCGACGCCCGCCACGCCGCTTGTCGCTGGGGCAGGTGCTACTCATCTTACGAAGTCCCGAAGTTCATGCCATCGGCACCTGCCCGTGTGGCTTTGCCACCCTGTGTTCCTCCTGGGTAGCCTGAAGATGAAGGGGCACGGCAGGGCAATAGCGGCGCTCGGTGTTGCCCCTGTGGCTCTTCACTTTGCCACAGGGTCGACGAAGCTTCGACGGGGACGGACTAAGGAAATACCAGCATAAAACCCAGGGCGGGAAGTGCAACTTACGAGACCAAGATGTCCCTGCACACACTGCCCGCCCGGTGGTGATTCCCCGGGGCCGCCTGGCTTCCCGGATGCCGCCCGTGGGGCAACCAAGGGGCGGCCCCTCACTGTGCCCCAGGGGGTAGGGAAGTGCTTACTTACGGAGACCATGACGTCCCTCCACACTACCTACCCTGGGGCTCTCTTCAGGGCCCTTGGGGAGCCAATGGGCGCTGGGGGCAGGTACTAGGGGCGGGCGTGGGCTGGAGGTGAAACTCTACGCACTACGAACGCCCTACGAGATCACCCCTTCAGGCGGCTTCCCTGGGTTCCCCCCGGAACCCGGGGCATCTACGAGGCCACCTGCGAAGGATCTTAGGACCTTCTTGAGCACACATTACAGGTCTTCTGAAGCGGACGCAGGCAGATGGTGATGTATCTATATGTGAACAGTGCATGACAGGGGCGGCGATAATGGATGACCCGGGGCAACCATGCAAGCTAGGGGCCTCGGGGGGGAACAGGAGGGTCGCCCCCGGGTAAAGACCCGGGGCGTTATAAGCCTGGGGAGGTTAAGCTCCCGTATCTCCGAAGATACGGTCACTGCCCCGTCTTACCTGCCGGTACCAAGGAGATAAAGCCAACCCAGAACCGGCCGGTAGAGGTTTGGCCGGGGTTATTGTCATGCCACGACAGCGGAACCGATTGGATAGAACCTAGCGGGTTGCTTGGGGGGACGCTACAACAGGAGCTACGAATATCAACACACCCCGTTGAGCCTCCGCGCACGCAATTTCCTTCCTTCCCCCCTTCGGGAGTAGCGGAGCGGCGGCGTCCGCGGAGCTTAACAATAACAATAATAACAATGATAACAATGATAATGGTAATGACAGTAATAACAATGACAACAATGCAACTGTAATTATTGAAAGCTGCGAGATATTCTGAAACTCTCTCTCTCTCTCTCTCTCTCTCTCTCTCTCTCTCTCTCTCTCTCTCTCTCTCTCTCTCTCTCTCTCTCTCTCTCTCTCTCTCTCTCTCTTCTACAGTCACCACCACACCACCACCACCACCATCACACCACCTTCACCACCACCACCACCACACCACCACCTTCACCACCACACCACCACCACCACCATTACCACCGCCACCACCACCATCACACCACCATTACCACCAGCACTACCACCACCACCATCACACCACCTTCACCACCACCACCATCACACCACATTCACCACCAGCACTACCACTACCACCATCACACCACCTTCACCACTACCACCATCACACCACCTTCACCACTACCACCTTCACACCACCTTCACCACTACCACCATCACATCACCTTCACCACCACACCACCACCACCACCATTACCACCGCCACACCACCATCCACACCCCATTACACAGCACTACCACTACCACCATCACACCACCTTCACCACCACCACCATCACACCACCTTCACCAACACCACCATCACACCACCTTCACCACCACCACCACCACACCACCTTCACCACCACGCCACCACCACCACCATTACCACCGCCACCACCACCATCACACCATCATTACCACCAGCACTACCACTACCACCATCACACCACCTTCACCACCACCACCATCACACCACCTTCACCACCACCACCATCACCACCATCACCATCACACCACCTTCACCACCACACCATCACACCACCTTTACACCACCACATCACACCACCTTCACCACCACCACCATCACACCACCTTCACCACCACCACCATCACACCACCTTCACCATCACCACCACGTCCCCTTAGCATCACTTTTTACTCCTTCCATCCACCTGAAGGGAAAATTCCCGAGGACATGGGAAGTCACTGTTCTTTGAGGCCTCCACCGCTCACCTGATCACGTGGAGGAGGGTGGGCTTGTGGTTTGGCGGTCCACGAGGTTTATTTATTTTTAGTGTTGTATTTTGTGAATATTTGATTAGGTGGTGTGTTGTGGATTGGGGGGCAGGAAGGGGGGCTTCATTTGGGAGGTTTGGGAAATGGCGAGGAAGTTGTTGATGAAGGTAGAGGAGAGGAGGGGTGTCAGGGGGTGGGGTGGGTTGAGGAGGAGAGGTAGGGCGGAGTTGGGTAGGAAGGGATTAGGTGGGGGGGGGTTGAGAGAGGGGTCGGGGGGTGGGGTAGGGCTCAAAAAGGCTTGGAGGGGGGAGGAGGAGGAGGAGGAGGGATAATGGCGTGCGGGGAAATCACAAGATTCTCCTTCATATGCACGGCCTAACTCCATCATCTCCTCTCCTCCGTCCTCTCCTCATCTCCACTCTCCTCTCACATCCGATGTCCTTCCCTCCCTCCATCCCTCACTTGCATATAAGCGCCTCACAGGTCACAAAAAAACAGTCACTTCACAACACACGAGCAGACACGCACCGACCAACCCCAAAATGCGGTCCTTCGCTCTCTGTCGCTTCGTCGTGGTGGTTCTCTTCGCCTGCCTCTCCGTCACCGTCCTCCCGCACGCAGAAGCCGTCAACATCCACAAACTCCCTCCGGAGCAGGACTATAAAACCATCCCTGCAAAAAAGTGTTGGAGAGCGTACAATCGACGGGTGCTAATTAAGTACCCTTGAACGATAATGATCACGCGAGGGTCCCTCGCAGATACCAGGAACAGGATACCGAGGGAAATAGAAATAGTTGAGGACTTTACGATATAATGATGGCAGCTGCAGGTGGCAGTAAGGCACCTGTGATGATCTACTTACAGGTGGTGTGTGTGTGTGTGTAGGATGTGTGGTGTGTGTGTGTGTGTGTGGTGTGTGTTGTGTGTGGGTGTGTGTGGGTGTGTGGGTGTGTGTGTGTGTGTGTTGTGTGTGTGTGGTGGTGTGTGTGTGTGTTAAAAGGGAATGTATGTATGCGGTGAGGAAAGTGATTGGTGGTTTGAGTAAGGTGTTGAAAAGCATTGTTTCGTGTGTGCAGGTGTGGAGTGATGCGTGTGTTGCTCAAGGGTGTGTATGTGGAGGGGGACAGGTGTGTGATTGACGCCAGGTAGCAAGATGTACAGCTAGGAGGAGGAGGAGGAGGAGGAGGAGGAGGAGGAGGAGGAGGAGGAGGAGGAGGACGAAGAGTAGGAGAAGTGAAAGAAAAAGACGAAGATAAAGAAGAAGAAGACAAAGAACACAAAGAAGAAGAGAAAGAGGAAAGATGAACAGGAACAATAACAAAAAACAAGAATAATAACAAGCACTGAATTTCGAGCCCGTTTTCAGGCAACGTGATGTAAAAAGGAGAATCTCAGCAGTGTTCGCGTTCTTGTTTTTTGTTCGTTTGTTTGAATCTTAGACAATTTGTGAACCGTGACGTGCTTTTTGTTTTCCTGCAATAAGATGTACAACAATGAACCGTTGTATTATTATTATCATGATGTTATTATTATTATTATCATGGCTATTATGTTAGTTCTTATCATTATTATTATTAATTAGTTATTAATATTTATTAATTTTATTATTATATGATTATTATTATTATTTAATTATTCTATCTCTTTTATATTATTATTACTACTACATCGTCATCATCATTATTATAAAAAGGAAAATGATTAAGAGATAAACATTAAACAGGGAATAAGAAGCAAGACGAAGGAATTAAAAAACATAAAATAGAGGAGGAGAGGAGGAGAAGGAGGGGGAGGAGGAGGATCCGGGTTTGTAGGGAAATATTTGGTCCCGGAATCATGATACAAAACGAAAAAATACGAAAAGAAATTAAGCAATAAAACTGGAGTAGCACCTAATCTCCTCCCTCCTCTCCTCATCCTCCTACTACTCCTACTACTACTACTACTACTACTACTACTACTACTACTACTACTCCTACTACTACTACTATACTATACTACTACTATACTACTATATCACATCTATCACGTAAGCTCTCCCCTCTATATTGCTACAACTACTACTATACTATATATACTACTACTACTACTACTACTTACTACTAATACTACTACTACCACCATACTACTACGAATACTATTATACGAATACTAATAGTACTAATACTACTACCTCTCTCCTCCTCCTCCTACTACCTAGTACTACTGACTTCACTTCTATATATACAGGCCGTATTAGCCCATGGACCGGGCCCCTAGGCTTTCAGGACA
Organism: Chionoecetes opilio; assembly: GCA_016584305.1. Taxonomy (NCBI): domain Eukaryota; kingdom Metazoa; phylum Arthropoda; class Malacostraca; order Decapoda; family Majidae; genus Chionoecetes; species Chionoecetes opilio. Next base: position 350,255 of record JACEEZ010019097.1, on the reverse strand, counting down.
TTAGGGGCCCCCCTTCCGGAAGTGGCGTACTACGGGGGGCATGGGAGGACACGTGCCCCAGACCAGAGAATCATTGCCCCCCTCCCCCCAGGTGCTCCCCTAATGGCCAAGCTGCCGTATTTTGTACCAATGCTCTATACCCACACTGATCTGATCTAGAATATGCCTTCTATGTGGAATCAGAGTGGCCACTGAGCTCCGCTTGCCTAGGCCCCCAGGGTGCCCCACTTTGGATAGATACCTAACTACCGCCACTGCTAACAAGGCCAATCCAGTCTTTACCAACCCAAAAATACTTAGCCAAAAAAAAAAAAAATATATAGATTATATATATCTAATTTACCCCACAATCCTCTTGCGAAGTGGTTAAAATGAGTTCGAGCACTACGAACCCTATCAATATACGCTTTAAAAATATAAATACTACAAAACTATACCAACATTATACTAACTCACATACTAACATTTAAGACTTAGATAACGTTATAGTAGAATGATTGTGTCAAAGGTCAACAGGTAAGGGCGTGGGAGGGAAATAAGGGTAAAGTTTAGTGTCTCGAAGCAGTGTTAAGTTCCTTGAGTAATCCGGGACGAGCGACAGTCGAGAGCGAACCGCTGAAGGGGCAGGACGCGTGTGCAGGCAGCTATAGGAGGAGGAAGAAGGTGATTTTTGGGTAAATGACACTATATTTTGTTGCTTTTCTTCATATTTCCGCAGCGTAAGTTTTGTAGAGAGAAAGGGAAGGATTGGGAGAAGGAGTGAGAGGAATGAGTGGTCAGTGGCAGATCTAGGGGCTGGCCACCCCTGAAGTCTCATTGGCCACCCCAGATCTTGATTAGAGATCTAATGATAATTCAACCATTTTTGTTATAGTTAGCCATGGCCACCCCACACTAGACCGGGGTCCAACTTGGGCCACTCCCCGGTAACCATGTTTGGCGAGGTGCACGGTGATTGGGGGAGGGAGGGAGGGAGTGAGAGCTTACGTGTGATTTCAGATAGTTTCGTCCTCCCTGCAATGTAATGGCTGTTGTCTCGTTGCCTTTTTACCTTATATAACGTCAGATCAGCTATAGCCAGTGCATGGCGTAGCTATGGGAGGGCACGTGCCCCCCCCCATGAGAATCCGGCACACCTCCAGCTGCCCCCCACTGGCCGATATGCTTGCTCGCACGATGTGACTCGCTATTGACGACCCGTGATACGCAGAAATTAATTTAATCAATAATAGTCAAAACGTTTTGAAAAATGTAACAAAAGTAAGGAAATAAAAAAGCTAAAAGGGGCTGGAGTGTATTGATGTTTTGCCTTTTTGGCCTCCTTGGAAATATAAATGGGAAGTATTTACATTTACGCATGAATGCATAGCAGATGGTGTGAGGGTGTGGGGTCTGGGGGGCAGTGGAGGGTGTGGGGTCTGGGGGGCAGTGGAGGGTATGGGGTCTGGGGGGCCAGTGAGGGGTTGGGGTCTTGGGGGCAGTGGAGGGTGTGGGGTTGGGGGCAGTGGAGGGGTGTGGGGTCTGGGGGGAAGTGGAGGGTGTGGGGTCTGGGGGGCAGTGGAGGGTGTGGGTCTGGGGGTAGTGGAGGGTGTGGGGTCTGGGGGGCAGTGGAGAGGTGTGGGGTCTGGGGGGTAGTGGAGGGTGGGGTACTTCTGGGGGGCAGTGGAGGGGGGGGGTCTGGGGACAGTGGAGGTGTGGGGTCTGGGGGGGCAGTGGAGGGTTGGGGGGTCGGGGCGGCCGTGGAGGGTGTGGGGTCTGGGGGGCTCGGCAGTGGAGGGTGTGGGGTATGGGGGGGGAGGGAGGGTGTGGGTCCTGGGGGGCAGTGGAGGGTGTGGGGTCTGGGGGGCAGTGGAGAGGTTGGTATTCTGGGGGGCGTGGAGGGTGTGGGGGTCTGTGGGCATGGATGGGTGGGGTCTGGGGGGGCAGTGGAGGGTGTGGGGTCTGGGGGGCAGGGAGGGTGTGGGGTCTGGTGGCAGTGGAGGGTGTGGGGGCTGGGGGCAGTGGAGGGTGTCGGGGTCTGGGGGGCCAGTGGAGGGTGTGGGGTCTGGGGGGCGGGGCAGGGGAGGGTGTGGGGTCGGGGGGCCGTGGAGGGTGTGGGGTATGGGGGGGCGTGGAGGGTTGTGGGGTCTGGGGGGCCGTGGAGGGTTGTGGGGTTCGGGGGGCAGTTGGGAGGGTGGGGGTCTGGGGGGCAGGGAGGGTTGGGGTTTCTGGGGGGCAGTGGAGGTGTGGGGTATGGGGGGCATTGGAGGTGTGGGGTCTGGGGGTAGTGGAGGGTTGTGGGGTCTGCGGGGTAGTGGAGGGTGGTGGGGTCGGGGGGCAGTGGAGGGTGTGGGGTCTGGGGAGTGGTAGTGGAGGGTGTGGGGTCTGGGGGGTGGTAGTGGGAGGGTGTTGGTTGGGGGGCAGTGGAGGGTGTGGGGTTGGGGGGTAGTGGTTTAGGGTGTGGGGTCTGGGGGGTAGTGGAGGGTGTGGGGTCTGGGGGCCGTGGAGGGTGTGGGGTCTGGGGGGCAGTGGAGGGGTGGGGGTCTGGGTGGGTAGTGGAGGGTGTGGGGTCGGGGGGTAGTGGAGGGTGTGGGGTCTGGGGTACGTGGAGGTTGTGGGGTTTCTGGGGGGGCGGCAGTGGGAGGGCGTGGGGTCTGGGGGGCCAGGGAGGGTGTAGGGGTCTAGGGGGTAGTGGAGGGTTTGGGGTCTGGGGCGGCAGGGAGGGTGTGGGGGTTGGGGGCAGGTGGAGGTGGGGGGTCTGGGGGGTAGTGGAGGGTGTGGGTCTGGGGGGCAGTGGAGGTGTGGGGTCTGGGGGGCCGTGGAGGGTTGGGGTACTGGGGGGCAGGTGGAGGGTGTGGGGTTCTGGGGGGCAGTGGAGGGTGTGAGGGTATGGGGGGCCAGTGGAGGAAAGATCTTGACTTTTTGGTTTATTGCTTTTGGTAATGAGTTCAAATGTCAAATTACCCAAGCGTTTGGTGGGAGGCCCGGGGCCCCGGCCCAGTGGGCCCCAGCCGAAGGTCCTGCCTTGCTATCAGGGGCGGATTATAATGGTGTGCGGGGCCCTGGCCGTGGGGGGAGTGCGGGGCACTGAATGAAATGTGGGTAAAATTCTAGTCCTTTTTCCCAGCCATTATTAGGGTTTTTTTTCTCCAGGACCTCACAGGATCCCTTCAGATACCTCTAAAAAGTAATTATAAAGGGGGGAGAGATGCCCCCTTCAACGCCCCTCCCCCCTACATTACCCCCGCCTGGACCCAACAAAATAAAATGACTAACCTAAACCCACTAAACCTAACCAATAACCTCCTAAACGATCTAAGGGTGGGAAAGGACTACAATTTTACAGTTAAGTTAGTAATTGTCCAAGCTCGCTTGGACACCTATTGCAACCGAATTCATTCTGTTACTAAATAGATTGTGAATCTGTCATATAGGCTTGTAAATGTTTACTCCACCGAATGGGGGCAAGGTCTAGAGTGCATATAGCTTGTAAAATGTTTAACCTACGAATGGGGGCAAGCGTCTAGAGTGCAATATAGGCTTGTAAAATGTTTACTCCACGAAATGGGGGCAAGGTCTTGTAGAGTGCTAAGCTTGTAAAATGTTTACTCACGAATGGGCCAAGGTCTGAGTGTGCATATAGGCTTGTTAAAATGTTTACTCCACGAATGGGGCAAGTCTAGAGTGCAATAGCTTGTAAAATGTTTACTCCACGAAGGGGGCAAGCGTCTAGAGATGCTCATTGGCTTGTAAAAAATGTTTACTCTGCGAAGTTAGGTCAGGTTGTAATAGAAGTATTTGAGGTCGAGGGTATTTTGAAAAAGTTGACTTAAGCCTGTGCAGCTTGGACACATTCCACACTTTAGTGTGGAAAGTCTTTTCCTAGTTTATTTTTATTTTGTAATCCTCTCCCACTTTATTATTACGTTTTAGAGGTATATGAAGGGATTTGTGAAGGTCTGGAGAAATAAAAACTCCCTAAAGGGCGGGAAAGAACTCTAGAATTTTTTTTTTACCAAATGTGGTTCAGATTTCAATTAGCTTAATTTGAAACTTTTGTCCACCCATATTTTTTACATTACGTGTACTCAAGTTGTGGCATATTATTTACTGCAATGCAACAGTGTTCCAGCAAATAAGAAACGTCCTCAGATTAACATTTCAGTGAAAAACATATTTTTCCTCTGGGGTGCGGGGGGGGCCCTTGTTTTTTCCGGGGCTAGGGCCATGGCATACTCGCCTCCCACCTTGATCCGCCACTGTTGCTTTACCCTTCTAATGGCATCAGAATGCCCCTGAGCTCCGTTTGCCATAGTGGCCCCCCATACACAGCTGATCCCCCATTGATAGATACCTAGCTTACGCCACTTTTCCCGCCACTTCAATCTTTACCCACTACAGCTGAACACTGACCCTGGAACGATAGGTACGACACACCACTATATAACTCTATATCCAATTTGGAGGGTAATCATGAAGAATAATACTTCTATTAGAACAAATTTTTTCACAGTGCCTCAGCAAAAAAAAAATTGGAGGGGCCTCTCAGTTCCTGCCGGGCCACTAGACTTCAGCCTATATGTTAGCCTATGGTTAATAGGCCCTGTATATATTTACCTACTACTATACTACTACTATTATCTATATATTTATATATACACAGGTCATTCCAGCTACGCAGAGCCAAGCTTCTCAAATCCTCGCTCGGGCAATGACAGATTCCTTTGAAAACCAAGTAGGTGACGCAGCTCCTTAGTAGTATAGTAGTAGTAGTAGTAGTAGTAGTAGTAGTAGCAGCAAATAGTCTCTGATATCATATATACCAGTCTTTCTTCATGTATAAAATAGCTGGTTTTATTTATTTTGTCATCAAAGTTTGTATCGTTTGCCACAAAATACGTGTTTGGCAATTGGTGTGATTTTGTTCTTCGTGGTATTTACTTTGATGGAGTGTGGTCTTGGGGGGGAGGGGGCGGAGATTGAGGGGTAGAGGCATGATGGAGTGTGGTCTTGGGGGGGAGGGGGGCGGAGATTGAGTTATGATTGGAGTTATGATAAGGATAGACGAGGAGAAGGTGGGGGGAGGGAGAGACAGTAGTGCTTAAGAGATGCATATATATATATATATAATATATATATATATATATATTATATATAATATATATATATATATATATATATATATATATATATATACATATATACATATATATATATATATCATATATATATATATATATATTATATATA
>JACEEZ010019097.1:322526-340026 GCA_016584305.1 Chionoecetes opilio | reverse complement strand
CTCCAACTACTATGTGAGTATTGGTGCTAACGTGAAGACGCTTGGAATGTAGATCCAACAAACTAAGGTTTTCCCCACTCCCCAACTCTTTTACTTTTCAAAAATAAGCTCATTGTGTTCCACTCAAACGTTCCATGGCATAATACTAACGTAAATTGACTTACACCGTAACCTTGGACCGACTCAAAGTATGGTTAAACCTACGGGGGAAACAACAATGAGACGCTGTCAGACGCAGTGGCACGTCAATAGACTTAACAGTGGGGCTCACTGCCATCTGTGGCTTCGGGAACCTCCGTCAGCTCAGTACAGTCGGCTCTCTGCGGTTGTCAGGCTTGACTATTTTCCATTATTTCCTACCAAGTCAGCTACATAAGTGTTGTCATGGTCACAGGTTTATGCAAAATGAAATATACGAGTTTTACCATTATTCCATAGCGTTATCAAGAGGATTGTTGGCAAATGAAGCATTCGCCACAGGTGTCCTACACATTCTACTAAATACGTAGAGGAATGCTTCAAGGCGGTTATGGGTAAAATTACCTATGATGCAAAGATACATTTACCCATCCCCACCTGAAACATTCCTCTACATATTTAGTAGAATGTCTGTAGGACACCTGTGTCGAATGACATGACAACACTAATTGTAGCTGGTTTTGGTAGGGATAATGGAAAATAAGTCAATCCCTGACACCCGAGACCGACGGCCTGAGCTGACGGGAGTGTTCCCAGACGGCCACCAGTGGCAGATCGAGCTCACTTTATAGTCTACTAGCCGCAAAGGCACGCCCTCGGGCGGTACTTTTTGGCTAGCTCTTGCGAGGGTTTAATTAGTCGGTGGGCCTTGCCACAAGCCTGTGTTTGGTGGACCTATCGGCACAAAACACGACTTCTCCGATAGCCCCTTCTAACTTTCCTGAAATCATGGATGTAAAATGTATGTATTCCCCACCCATTCACTTCACTCCATTTACCATCACCACACCCCATCACTCACCCATTTTACCCAAACCCAAACACTATTCTCCTCACCCATCCCCATCACCCCCAACCCATCACCCCACCCATTCCTCACCCATCACCCCACACCCATTACCCATCATCCCACCCATTTGTCATTCCTCAGCCATTACCAAAATTTCACCATACATCAAGGTTTCACTCAAATTCTCGCACCCACTTTTTTTTTCACAATTATCGCTAATCAGGCTGCTATAAAAAAAAGAAAAAAAAAGTGATCGAATCATCTCATAGTGGGCTTAAAACATTTCCCTGGTCAACCCGGTTCAAAAATGTCCATATGAGTGACTGTCGCCACGTGGGGCGGAACCTATACACACCACACACAACACACCCACACACACAGGACCAGACAAGACAGACCAAACTGCGCTTATATTATTATACGCACGGTGGGTACCAACCGCGCTCTCACAGGGCCCAACCATAACACTCCCCGCCTGGTCCTGCATGTCTTTTTCTATGTTCTGAACCCTGCCGGTTGATGGGAGGTTACAGCAGATCGGGTTGCGGTAAACAGGGCTCCGAACAAACACCCGCTGATCCCAGTCCATGTTTACCTGTGATGAAGGACAGAGACGGTGCGTCCTGCGTCCTGCTCGCCTCTCCCCATTCTCTCTCCTCCTTCATCCTCCACCAGCACAACCTTCATCTACTTCTCCTCCTGCTCCACCACCTCCATTACTCCTACTCCTCCACCATCACCCCCACCTCCAACTAACTCCCAAAAACCCCCCTTTCTTCTTATGTTGCTGCTACCCCCCCTATATCTCTTAATGGTTATCCTTGTGTCACTATCTAAAAAACAATCTCCTCCTCTACCCCTCCTTTACTCCTCTCCCTCCACCACCCCCCCCACTTCCAACTAAACTTCCACCCCACTTTTCCTTTTGTGCAATACCGGCCATTACAACTACTTTAATAGTTATCCTGTGTATATCATAAGCCAAAATTTTAATGAACGATAAATGGGGAAGGAATGTGATAAAAAATGGTGTATAGAAATATGATTAGAAAGAAAAAAGAGTCGATGTGCCCACCGAACCACCGCCCAATGTGTGCGAACTACCACCACCAATTCCTCCCCCTTTTCCCCTCCTCCTTCTTTTAAAAAAAAAAGGGATGAAAAGTACAGGGAGACAGCGCCAGCGAAGGCAAGGGTTGAAGACGTGGTCTGTGTTTGATTTTCGTTGTTTACCTTCGCCGCGAGGACGATATTTGCGCGGCTAAAAAACATTTTGACGGTACCAATATTACGTGGACGAAGTACCCTTTTCACCAAAGAGGACTTTTGACAACGGCCCCCAGGAGATCCCCCTTTCACCTTTCCCCCTCTCTCCATTACCTCCTTGCCCCCCTCCTCCTTACCTTCCCCCTCCCCCCCCCTTTCCCCTTTTCCTAAAAAAACCCTGGGCGGGGAGGCATCACAAACGCAAGACACCACACCAACAGCGGTCTTTTCCCACTCCCCCGAGGGCGGCGCTGGGGGGGTTTTCTCGCTGCCCGCCCCCTCCCCCCTCGTCGTCAGCCACAGCCACTTGCAAAACGCATTCGGAACATCTTTGGTCCGAGGTGCAGGGAGGAATAGGGGGGGAGTGAAGTGACCGTTTTTGAAAAGACCTTACCTTGTGTTGCCGGGCCAGACCCCTGCAGCTCCTGAAAAAACTCTCCTGGGAATCCCGAATGGCAAGAAAAAGGATGAGATTGACGATGTACCTGTTGTCCTATCCCCCTTCTTCCTTATCGCCTTTGCGTCTTTTTCCCTTTTTGTATTCCTTTGTATCCTCCTACGGTGTCAATGCTGGAGTTCAAAATATAAAGCTCCTCAGCTCAGGCTCCTCAGCGCAAAAGACGGGTTCAAATCAGTGTGTCGGTTTTAAGGAGTGCTGATCGGATAACAAAACTGGAACCCGAAAAGACAAGGATGATACAAACCTTCAAACCTTTTCTGCGTATTTTCACCTTTCATTTAAAACACAAAAAAAAATGAGTATTTTAAGAATAGCGTATCGACCCCTGCGTTTTTGTTTTTTGCGTCCTTTTTTGGTCCCCCCCTTGGTGCCCCGGGCAGGAGGCTGGTCGCCGTCACATAAGAACATAAGAACATAAAAAAATAATAAAGTTCAAGAGGCCGTGAAACCCAAATACCGAGGTATTTCCTTAAGCATCAACTGTTTTGTGATGACCTCTGCTTGTTGTGTTTGTGGTGGTGTGTGGGGGGTGTGTGTGTGGGGGTGTGGTGTGTGTGTTGTGTGTGTGTGTGGTGTGTGTGGTGTGTGGGTGTTTTGAGCAAGAGGGGGGGTAAGGAAGGGGCGGGGTTTTATCCGATATGGTGAAAACAACACCACAACACAACACATACACATACACACATACACACACACACCCCAAACACCACACACACTGTCCGAAAGGGTAAATGGATACGGGGATGACGCATCAGCATGCTCTGTGGTCCCGCGTTCAACCCCCGCCCAAGGTTTTTTCACTGACAAAATACGAGCGGCTACTGTCCCCCTTGAGCAGGGAGATGGGGTGGGTTTGTTGTTGACGGCCCCGCATTACCAAAGATTGGTCATATGAGATCTAAGCTCTTTCCGGGAGGGTAACAGCTGGGGGTCGCGATCCCAAAACGGATCAGGCCCCTGTTTAATACACTAAAAAAACAAAACATCAATAATAAAATAATAAAAATAACAAACAATAATAATAATAATAATAAAAAAATAATATAACAATAACATCAAAAATAAATAAAATAATTAAAAAAAAAAAATAAAAAATTTCCTGATAATAATACAACGGTTTTTATTGGGGTACATCATTGCAGGGGAAACAAAAGCACTACGACAAAATTTTTAAAGATTCAAAAAAAATAACAAAAAAAAAGACGCGAACACTGTGAGATTCTCCCTTTTTTTAATCACGTTGCTGGGGAAACGGTTCTCGAAATTCCTTTTTGTTATTTATTTTGTTTTTTTTATTGTTTTCCCGTTCATCTTTCCTTTTTTTTTCTTCTTCTTTTTGTTCTTTGTCTTTTTTTCTTTTCTTCGCTTTTTCTTTAAAATTTTACTCCATCTTTTTTCCTCCCCCTCTCCCCTCCTCCCTCCCCTCCCCTCCTCTCCCCCCCTCCTCCTCCTCCCCCCTCCTCCCTCCCTTTTCCCCTCCTCCCCCTCCTCCTCTCCTCCCTCCTCCTCCCCCTCCTCCTCCTCCTCCTCCTCCTCCTCCTCCTCCTCCTCCCTCCTCCTCCCCCCCCTCCTCCTCCTCCCCTCCTCCTCCCCCTCTCTTTTCCTCCTCCCTTCCCTCCCCCCTCCCCTCCTCCCCTTCCCCCTCCCCCCCTCTAACCCCACACTTTTACACACCCCGGGGACATACACCCCTGCCCCCCACAACCACACACCACACCCACACCTCACACACAAAAACTTTTTTCCCCACACCAAACCACCCCACTTTACCCCGGATGAAATTCCTTTTTGAACAACCCCACAACCAACCCCACCCCCAACAAACAACAACCAAACCCAACCCCTGTGACCCGAGGAAGGGATCCCGGGGTAAAACACGGGTTTTACCCGGGGTCCCGGGTTGTTTCCCCCGGGGGACAAAAAAGGGACCTTAAAAAGGCCCCCGAAGAAAAAACTGTTGGGGGTTTGGGGCCCGGGGGGCCCCAAAAACAAACCTGGATGAAAAAAAAATTTTTTATGGGGGAAACCCACACACAACCCCCCAAAAAACAAAAAAAAAAAAACACCACAACCACACCACAAAAAAACACACACACCCCCCACACCACCAAAAAAAAAAACCCAAAAAACCCCCCCCCGGGTAGTCAACAGGGTCTATCCCCACGGAATTTAAAAAATTTAAATCCTCAACTTTTATTTCCCTCACCGTTCGGAAAGGGGTTTTAAACCCCCAGTGTCTGTTTGGGGGGACGGTAGCCCCCCCAAAGGGGCCCCCACAGCGGCAGGGAGGGAAAATTTTTGTTGGCTTCTGCGTGCGGGAGGACGGTGACGGAGAGGCAGGCGAAGAGGACCACCACGGCGAGCGACAGGAGAGCGAAGGACCGCATTTTGGGGTGTTCGGTGCGTGTCTTCGTGTGTGTGAGTGACTTGTTTTGTGCCCGTGAGGCGCTTATATGCGAGTGAGGGTAGTGTGGGAAGGAGGGAGGGAAGGACAGTGGATGTGAGGGAGGGGGGAGAGGTATATAGGACAAGGATTAATAGAGAGAGGGAGGGAGGAAGGGAGGGACAGTGAAGGATTTCTAATGTTCCCTTACCTTGCAATAATAGGACATTCCTGAACAGGTGTGTGTGTGTGTGTGTGTGTGGGTGTGGGTGTGGGTGTGGGTGTGGGTGGGTGGGTGGGTGGGTGGGGGTGGGTGCGTGCGTGCGTGCGTGCGTGCGTGCGTACGGCCTGATCACGTATTGGACTCGCGACCACCAGCTGTTACCCTCCCGGAAAGAGCTTAGATCTCATAGTGACCGATCTTTTGGTAATGCTGGGACGTCACACACCAGTGGGCATGTGGTTCGTTACGGTACGGTACGAAATTACGGTACGGTACGGTAATTTAAGGGCTAAAAGTACGGTTCGATATTACGGTTCGATATATTTCTTCAAGTTCGGTACGGTACGAAAGTTCGATTTTTATTTCCGTACTTATATCGAACCATTTTCGTACCCAGCAGTATGAATGGTAGGCTACCATCCATACTGTCTATCTATTTGCATGTATATCTATCTGTAAAAATCACTTGACTTCACCCCAGCTCAGGGACCAGGGAGTCAGGGACTCAAGGAGCGGGAGTTGACCCCATTAACACCACCGTGTGACCTCATTACCAGGGAGGAATTTTCCATCCAGCGCCTGGGTGTTGACCTGGGGTCCTGCGACTCCTGGGGATAATGATTAATAGTTCAACAGGCCATGTGTCTAGTTCCTATCTACCTTAATATATATACTGTGTATATATATATATATACTCACCTCACTTCAACCTAGTTCATGGTCAGTGGGGATGGAGGAGTGAGTGAGTGAGGGCGTGGGTGGGTGGGTGAGTGAAGGCGTGGGTGGATTCGTGAATAAGTTAGTGAATGAGGGGTGTGGGTGGATTAAGGAGTGAGTGAGGGAGTGAGTGGGTTGAGGGGTATTGAAGAAATGAGTGAGGGCGTGGATGGGTTAGTGAGTAAGAGAATGAGGGCGTTTGTGAATGGGCGGGTAGGTGAATGAGAGTGAACGAGATTTGACCCCATTAATTAACACCACCGTGTGACTTCATTAGCTAGGTAGAATTTCTGCCCAGCTGCCTGGGTGTGGACGTGGCATGGGAATTATTCCTCAGCCTCCTCAGGTCAAGGAGATAAGTAAGGTGGCGTGGGATTGAAGGAAGATATTGTTGATGCCATCATGCTTTTAGGGTTTGCAATGCATAAAAGGGAATGCATCCTAATTTAGGTATATATATATATATATATATATATTATATATATATATATATATATATATATAGAGAGAGAGAGAGAGAGAGAGAGAGAGAGAGAGAGAGAAGAGAGAGAGAGAGAGAAAGAGAGAGAGGAGAGAGAGAGAGAAAAGACTTGTAAGACAAGGGTATAGGAGATAACTATGAAAGTAAAGAAGATAAAGGGGAGAAGTTACTAGGTGTTTATGTACCTGTAAAAGTAGGTGTATATTAATCACAATGGAAAATGTTTAGTCATTTTGTCAAAATTGATTTTGTTTATGAAAGTCAAATGTTTTGGGTACGAAAAATAGTTCGAAATTACGGTACGGAAATTAATCGTACTAGTACGGTACGATGCAACTATTCAGGTAGGGTTTACGGAATTACGGTACTGTATTTATCTGGGGTACGAATTACGAAAAATATTACCGTACCGTACCGTACTACATGCCCTGCCCGGGTGACACCATACACCATCTCCCTGCTCAAGGGGGACAGTAACCGCCCGCATTTGTCAGTTAAAACCCCTTGGGCGGGATTGAACGCGGGACCACCAGCGCGATGCTGATGCGTCATCGCCCGTATACCATTGACCCTTACGGACAGTATGTGGGGGTTTGTGTGTGTGTGTGTGTGTGTGTGTGTGTGTGTTTTGTGTGTGTGGTGTGTGTGTGTGTGGTGTGTGTGTTTTACATCCATATCAGGATAAGCCTCGCCTTTACCCTACCCCTCCTCTTGCTCAACAACACACACACACACACACACACACACACACACACACACCACACACACACACCCACACAAACACACACACACACACAAAACCACACCACACACACACACACAACACACACACACACAACACCCAACACCACACACCACCACATATACACACACACACACACACACCACACACACACACACACACACACACACACACACACACACACACACACACACACACACACACACACACACACACACACAAACACGAGCAGAGGTCATCACAAGCAAGTTTGGTGCTTATGTGACGGCGACACAGCCTCCTGCCTGGGGCACCAAGGCGGGACACAAACAGGACACACAACAAACAACAACAACAGGTGGACGATGACGGCTATTCTTAACATGGACTCGCATGGAGTCGCAGCATGACGGCAACCACGGTTGCCGTCATGCTGCAACTGTTCCCAACCATGCTGCGATTGACGCCGAGTGGTTGTAGATGTGGGCAGCGCTCTGGCCCATCACTGGCCCACCACTTTTCAACCTTCGCTTGTGTAGTGAAGTTCCACGCCACCGATGTCGGTCACACTGTTGTCCAGACACTTGCCCACCTTGACTAGGCCACAAATACTTATGTGCCTACTAATGTTATTAATTGAACACAATAACTACGACATGGTGATAACAATCGCCAGACAGTAAAGACACTGCGGAAGCAGTATATAGCGCTAAAGATACTGCATTAAAGATATTGCTCTATTTATAGTGGATAACAAGTGTTTGCGGGCCCTTCGGACCCATGTATTGATGTTTGTAGTAGTATACGTATATTAGACAACATGTGATTGCAAACTCCAATCGTGTTGTTGCTGTCGTTGGTCACTGGTCAAAGTGCCTCGGGGTAGACCACGTTCCGTGTGATTCCAACCCTTTGTGTTCCGTGTGATTCCAACACACACACGCACACACGCACACAAACGTCCATGAGTCTACTGAGTTTGTGGAATGCGGCAAGATGTTACCGCAGAGTTTTTACTGTAATCTAATACACTAAAGTGTTTTTAGCCCAAAACCCCCCTTCAAAATTATTCAATCGACATGGGACCAAGCCGCTTACCACCTATGATTTATTTGCGATTTTTTTAGCTTCCTCTCATCAATATTGAATTTACAGTTTTGGCTACCCAAAACAGACAGACAGACAGACAGACAGACAGACAGACAGACAGACAGACAGACACACACACACACACACACAGACACACGGCTACTCCTATAGTATATTAGACAAGTGCTTGTGGGCCCTTCGGACCCATGTATTGATGTTTGTAGTAGTAGTATATATTAGTCAACATGTGATTGCAAACTCCAATCGTGTTGTTGCTGTCGTTGGTCACTGGTCAAAGTGCCTCGGGGTAGCCCACGTTCCGTGTGATTCCAACCCTTTGTGTTCCGTGTGATTCCAACACACACACACTCACACACGCACACAAACGTGACACGTCCATGAGTCTACTGAGTTTGTGAAATGCGGCAGGACGGGACCGCAGTGTTTTTCCTGTAATCTAATACGCCTAAAGTGTTTTTAGCACAAAACCCCCTTCAAAACTATTCCATCGAAATGGGACCAAGCCGCTTACCACCTATGATTTATTTGCGTTTTTTTTAGCCTACTCTCATCAAAATTGAGTTTACAGTTTCGGTTACCCAAAACAGACAGACAGACAGACAGACAGACACACGGCCACTCCTATAGTATATTAGATGATGACGATAATAATAATAATAATATCAATAAATATCTAAAAAAAATTAGTTTCTCTCTCTCTCTCTCCTTCTCTCATCTCTCTCTCTCTCTCTCTCTCCTCCCCTCTCTCTCATCTTCCTCTCTCTCCTCTCTCTCTCTCTCTCTCTCTCTCTCTCTTTTCTCTCTTCTCTGTCTCTGTCCCCTTTTCTCTGTCTCTGTCTCTGTCTCTCTCTCTCTCTTTCCCCTCTGTCTCTGTCTCGTCTCTGTCTCTGTCTCTGTCTCTCTCTGTCTCTGTCTCTGTCTCTGTCTCTGTCTCTGTCCTGTCTCTGTCTCTGTCTCGTCTCTGTCTCTCTCTCTCTCTGTCTCTGTCCTCTTGTCTCTTCTCTCTCTCATCTCTCTCTCTCTCTCTCTCTCTCTCTCTCTCTCTCTCTCTCTCCCCTCTCTCTCTCTCTCTCTCTCTCTCCTCTCTCTCTTTTCTCTCTCTCTCTCTCTCATCTCTCTCTCTCTCTCTCTTCTCTCTCTCTTCTCTCTCTCTACTCCTCCTCTCTCTTCTCTCTCTCTCTCTCTCTCCGTCGAAAGGAGAAAGCGTGGAAAGATCGATCTTTCCCAAGCTAAATAACGTGCTTCAGTCGGAGCACGGCCCCCGACTAGTCGCAGTCCAGCCCCGACTGCCCCCAGTACGGCCCCCCCCCACTGGTCGCGCCAGCTTGCCCTTCGGGGACGAGTCCCAGCACGGAGCCGACTTTTCCGTAAATTTTTGATCGCGGGCCCGCCCCGAGTGTATAAGCTGCACCGCACAGTCGGACCCCCTGCCCCGCCCGCTTCACGACTCTCACGACTCGACGGCGACGGCTGGGCCCGACGTCACCACATGACGACCGGCGCCGACACAGCATGACTCAGCAAGTCGTGACTGGTCGACGTCGAGAGTCGTGAAGATGTGAACGGGGCTTTATGGTGAAATATGTAAATGTGGCACCGCTGGAAGATATTTCTGAAGGGTGCTAATCCTGAGGTAGCCTGTGGACAACCCAGCCGCTCCCACTCTCCTCCAACTCACACTTGCCTCCTTGAAATTTGTTGATTTGAGTAGACAGTTGTCTGTCTGTTGCTGTCTGTTCTTCCTTTGTATTCCTTTGTATTCCTCCTACGGTGTCAATGCTGGAGCTCAAAATATGCTAACTCCTCTGTGTTACTGGTTCTATAATGGTTCTATACTGGTGCATGCTGGCCTCCTTGTGCTCTCTTCTAACGCCACGACACTGCAGTCTTACTTCAACTTACCAAAAACTCTGTCATTCATAGAAAATGTCAAAATCTTTCTGAATCAAATTCCTCTCGTGGCTTCTGGCATCTAGCTAATAACATCTCTAACAATTTTTCTTCTGCATCTTTCCCTCCTATGCTTCACCCAGATGGCTCACTTCATCTACTTCTAAAGCTGAACTCTTCGCTCAAACCTTTGCTAAAAATTCCACTCTGGTTGATGAAGGGCTTGTTCCTCCTTCTCCTCCACCCTCTGACTATATTATGCCTGTCATTAAGATCCTTCGGAATGATGTTTTCTTTGCCCTTTCTGGCCTAGATCCTCGGAAGGCTTACGGTCCTGACGGAGTCCCTCCTATTGTTCTCAAAAACTGTGCTTTTGTGCTTGCACCTTGCCTGGTCAAACTTTTCTGTCTTTGTCTATCTACTTCCACCTTTCCTTCTTGCTGGAAGTTTGCTCACATCCAACCTGTTCCTAAGAAGGGTGACCGTTCTAATCCTTCAAACTACCGTCATATAGCTTTGACTTCCTGCCTTTCTAAAGTTTTTGAATCTATACTTGATAAGAAGATTCTTAAGCATCTATCTGCTCACAATCTTCTATCTGATCGTCAGTACGGTTTCCGTAAAGGGCGATCTACTGGCGATCTTCTAGCTTTCCTAACTGAATCTTGGTCATCCTCCTTTAGGGGTTTCGGTGAAACTTTTGCTGTTGCCCTTGACATATCAAAAGGTTTTGATAGAGTCCGGCACAAATCTTTAATTTCCAAACTACCCTCATACGGTTTCTATCCTTCTCTCTCTACCTTCATCTTAAGTTTCCTTTCAAACCGTTCTATTGCAGCTACTGTAGACGGACATTGTTCTTCTCCTAAATCTATCAATAGTGGTGTTTCCCAGGGTTCTGTCCTATCACCCACTCTCTTTCTATTATTCATTAATGATCTTTTGAGTCTAACTCAAAGCCCTATCCACTCCTACGCTGATGATTCTACCCTGCATTTTTCAACGTCGTTTATTAGACGTCCAACTCAACAGGAACTAAGTGATTCACGGAGAGATGCCACCGAGCGCCTAACTTCTGATCTTTCTATAATTTCTGATTGGGGCAAAGCAAACCTTGTTTTGTTCAATGCCTCAAAAACCCAATTTCTTCACCTATCTACTCGACAAAACCTTCCAGATAACTATCCCCTCTTCTTCAATGACACTCAACTGTCTCCTTCTACAATGAACATTCTAGGACTATCCTTTACTAAAAATTTGAACTGGAAATCTCACATCTCATCTCTTGCTAAAACAGCTTCTAAGAAGTTAGGTGTCCTGTGGCGTTTGCGTCCTTTTTTTTCTCCCTCCCAATTGCTTGCTCTCTACAGGGGCCTTATCCGCCCATGTATGGAGTAGGTCTCACATGTTTTGGGAGGATCCACTCATACAGCTCTCCTAAACAGGGTTGAGTCAAAAGCTTTTCGTCTCATCAACTCCTCTCCTCTGACTGACTGTCTTCAATCTTTAAATCACCGCCGCAATGTTGCTTCTCTTGCTCTCTTCTACCGTTATTTTCATGCTCACTGCTCTTCTGAACTTGCTAACTGCATGCCTCCCCCCCTCCCGCGGCCTCGCTGCACAAGACTTTCTACTCATTCTCATCCCTATTCTGTCCATCTTCCTAATGCTAGAGTTAATCAGTATCTTTGCTCTTTCATCCCTTTCACTGGTAAACTCTGGAACTCTCTTTCTGTTTCTATTTTTCCACTTTCCTATGACTTAAATCTTTTCAAAAGAAGAGTAACAAGACACCTCCCGAACTAAATTGGCCTACCCCTCTGTTTTTATTTTATTCTCTTACTGTCTTCTTTATAGGGACTGGCAACTAAGCGGGCTTTGTGTTACTCATTTTTGTTGTGCCCTTGGCCAGTTCCTTGTGATGTAAAAAAAGAAAGAAAAAAAGTAATAATGTCTCGCTGTACCACAAAAGGCGCCACGCCATACATAAACAACGAGATGCCTGCCTTGGTTTTCCCGGCCCCTCCAGACTGGTTCCAAAGCCCCGTCCACACTACCACTCACCACCGTCAGGATGCCAGGGTTGTGTCCACATCAACGGTTTTGCTCGGCACTCAGTGCGCTTCCTGATTTCAAAGTGAGAGTCATGTTTTCAGCATATCGTGTACTCTCACTCGAGATTATGAAATAACCACAGGAGGTTTAGAAAAACTGACCCAACTATCCTCTTCATGACACATTTCTGCATATCATAAGCAAGAAAAATATACGAAAACCTTTTTGTGTATTCTAAAAAATGTAACAAAAAGAAATAGTGTATAAACATTTTTCTCACTTTTTTGTCTTCAACTCGCTGCAATTTCCCGACCATTTCTCCCATGTAATTTTTGATCACATACTCGTAATCAGCTGACTTTCTTGGTTCTGATGGTATACGGTACATAGCAATACCAAAATATATAGATGGTGAAAACTGCCGATAACTTGAAGCATGTGTTCGGCGCTGACCCGTGAGTGACGGGCATGCCCGCCCAATATTAAACCTTCTGAATGTTGGCGGGCAGCGCCGACGGTTACATTTTGCTCGTCGGCATCCTGTCCACACTGCCACTTTTGAGTGACGAACACTCGATCAACGGCAAGCGCCGACGGTGGTGAGTGGTAGTGTGGACGGGGCTTAATGCAGTGTGTCGGTGTTAAGGAGTGGCTGATCGGATGACTAAGCTGGAAGCAATAAGACAAGGATGACACAAAGCATTCAAACCTTTTTCTGTCTGTAGTTCACCTTCATATTTCAACACAAAAAAAAATGAGCCCATGTTAAGAATAGCCGTCATCGTACACCTGTTGTTGTTGTTTGTTGTGTGTCCTGTTTGCGTCCCGCCTTGGTGCCCCAGGCAGGAGGCTGTGTCGCCGTCACATAAGCATCAAACTTGTTTGTGATGACCTCTGCTCGTGTGTGTGTGTGTGTGTGTGTGTGTGTGTGTGTGTGTGTGTGTGTGTGTGTGTGTGTGTGTGTTTGTTGTTGAGCAAGAGGAGGAGGGGTAGGGAAGAGGCGTGGCTATCCCGGGAATTCCCGCCATCCCTCACTCGCATATAAGCGCCTCACGGGCACAAAACAAGTCACTCACACACACGAAGACACGCACCGAACACCCCAAAATGCGGTCCTTCGCTCTCCTGTCGCTCGCCGTGGTGGTCCTCTTCGCCTGCCTCTCCGTCACCGTCCTCCCGCACACAGAAGCCTTGAACATCTCACCACCTCCCTGCCGAGTGTGCTACAGAGAGATCAATGGACGGTGCTACCGTAAGCTCCCATGCGACGTGAATTATACCCAGAGGGCCACGTCGACGCAGTGGCCAGGAACAGGATACCGAGGGAAATAGTTGAGGACTTTATATAATGGTAGCAGCAGTGGTGGGAGTAAGACACCTGTGATGATGTACTACAGGTGTGTGTGTGCGTGTGTGTAGGTGTGTGTGTGTGTGTGTGTAGGAAAGGAATATATCGTATGCCGGTGTTTATAAAGTGATGGTGGTTTGAGTCGGTGTGTGAAAACAGCCTTGTTTGTGTGTGCAGCTTGGGCCCGAATCCTCACTTACTATTACTATTTACTCTTAAGTGTTACTCTTAAGAGTAGAAGTTGGTATTAAGGAAATGCATAAGCTATCCTCATCCACTTTAAGTGTAAGGATTAGCAGATCCCTGGCTACTTTCAGTGTAAACCCGTTACTATGGACGCTTGTTTACAAAACCAGAAGTACCGAAATGAAAAGACAATATATTTATAAGAAAAATGAAGAAATGTATACTTGCAAGATTAAATCATTATTAGATAAACAGTATAACGCCATAATTAATGTTTAACACGGAAGAAAATGTTGAAGAATTGTATAAATCGACGATTATAAAGGTGTTGCCGCGGGAATGCTTTCACTTTTCAGCCAATCCACGACGGCCTTTCATGTAAAAGCGAGGTGTCATGTCATCAGCAAGGTTGTGAGGGTGTGTGACGCTGTCATTGTGTGTATTAAATGTTTGTATATAGCGGAGACAGAATAGTGACATTGTAGCCACAGTACGTGCAGGGTCAGCTAGGTATACTCTCGCCCACAGTATTAGACTGTGCTCTCGTCCAAGGCCAATAATCCTTTCTTGGCCTTGCTCTCGTCTACCAAAATTTTCGTCCCGCCACAGGGTCGACGAGATCTCGAGTACCATACAACCAATGCAGACCGTATAGTTTCCCTATCTGAATGGCTTCCTCTGCTTTCTTGTAATGGCACCAACATCTTATTCCATCTGACAGCGTTGGGAACAAGACTGTTTGGATGTGATGTGACCTTCATTTGCCTGAGATTGGAATAAGATTTTCCCTACGTAGCTGGGATAGGAGTAAATCTCTTTTTATTGGTAAACTTTCGTTATTGGGCACCACGGATTTCGAGGACGAAACTTAATTTTTCCTAAATCAAATCGATGTTGTGTCTTGATTTAATCAATCACAGCATAGAAACTGGGACTGAGATTTGGGACTGAGAGTGCTGTGAAGTGTGGGGCAGGTGTATCCAGCTTCTTTCCTGTGAATACAGGAGTGAGGCAAGGGTGCGTCCTTGCCCCATCACTTTTCAACGCTTGTATGGACTGGGTATTGGACAAGGTTGTAGATCAAAGGGATTGTGGAGCATCCGTCGGCAACACCAAGATCACTGATCTTGTTTTTGCCGATGATGCAGTAATCTTTGCTGAGTCGCTGGAGGTCCTGGTGATGGCTCTCTAGGCGCTGCACGAGGAGGCAAAGCCTTTGGGACTTGAGGTCTCCTGGCTCAAGATCAAGGTCCAGGTGTTTGGAGACTTACTAGATGAAGCAGTACAGTCTGTTCATGCGTGTGGCGATTGAGATGACATTGATGACATTGAGATCTTGGAAAGTTTTACATACCTTGGTAGCGCAGTCCATAATGACGGCGGGTCACGTCAAGAAGCCTTACGGCGGATTGGCATAGCCCACGGTGTTATGGACTCCCTCAGCGGGAGTATTTGGCGTTGTCGGTACCTGTGCAGGAGGACAAAGATCCGGATCTTCAAGTCGCTTGTGATCCCTGTCTTACTCTATGGTTGTGAGACATGGACACTAAATAGTGACTTGAAGAGACGAATCAATGCCTTTGGTAATAAGTGTCTTCGCAGAATCATGGGGTATCGCTGGGATGATTACGTGTCAAATCAGTGATTGCACCGTGAGACTGAATTTAGGCCTATTACCTGCATAGTCCGTCAGCGCCAGCTTCGGCTATATGGGCATGTGGCACGCTACCCTGAAACCGATCCTTCCCATCGGGTTGTATCTGTAAGAGACAATCCGGCGTGGAGGAGGCCAAGGGGGCGCCCACAAGGCTCGTGGCTGGGGCAAGTTGATGTTTCTTGTCGAGAGTTGCTTGGTATGGGAAAGGAGCCTGCATGGGAACTCGCGCGTGGTGACCCCCGGGAGTGGCGTCGTAGGATGGACGAGGCGACGCGCCCCCGGCGTATGCCCCCAATGATTGATTGCTTGATTAAAACTGTAAACTCAATTTTGATGAGAGTAGGCTAAAAAAAACGCAAATAAATCATAGGTGGTAACCGGCTTGGTCCCATGTCGATTGAATAGTTTTGAAGGGGGTTTTGTGCTAAAAACACTTTAGGAGTATTAGATTACAGGAAAAACACTGCGGTCCCGTCCTGCCGCATTCCACAAACTCAGTAGACTCATGGACGTGTCACGTTTGTGTGCGTGTGTGAGTGTGTGTGTGTTGGAATCACACGGAACACAAAGGGTTGGAATCACACGGAACGTGGTCTACCCCGAGGCACTTTGACCAGTAACCAACGACAGCAACAACACGATTGGAGTTTGCAATCACATGTTGTCTAATATACGTATACTACTACAAACATCAATACATGGGTCCGAAGGGCCCACAAGCACTTGTTATCCACTATAAATAGAGCAATATCTTTAATGCAGTATCTTTAGCGCTATATACTGCTTCCGCAGTGTCTTTACTGTCTGGCGATTGTTATCACCATGTCGTAGTTATTGTGTTCAATTAATAACATTAGTAGGCACATAAGTATTTGTGGCCTAGTCAAGGTGGGCAAGTGTCTGGACAACAGTGTGCCCGACATCGGTGGCGTGGAACTTCACTACACAAATGAAGGTTGAAAAGTGGTGTGGGGGATGGGCCAGAGCGCTGCCCACATCTACAACCACTCGGCGTCAGTCGCAGCACGGCTGGGAACAGTCGCAGCATGACGGCAACCGTGGTTGCCGTCATGCTGCGACTCCATGCGAGTCCATGTTAAAAATAGCCGTCATCGTACACCTGTTGTTGTTGTTTGTTGTGCGTCCTGTTTGCGTCCCGCCTTGGTGCCCCAGGCAGGAGGCTGTGTCGCCGTCACATAAGCATCAAACTTGCTTGTGATGACCTCTGCTCGTGTGTGTGTGTGTGTGTGTGTGTGTGTGTCTGTGTGTGTGTGTGTGTGTGTGTGTGTGTGTGTGTGTGTGTGTGTGTGTGTGTGCGTCATTCGACCACAGGTGTCCTACAACATTCTACTAAATACTGTAGAGGAATGCTTCAAGGCGGGTGTATGGGTAAATAATACCTTATCTTTACATGCATGAAGGTAATGTTGTTGTTGTTGTTGTTGGTGGTGGTGGTGGTGGTGGTGGTGGTGGTGGTGGTGGTGGTGGCGGCGGCGGCGGCGGCGGTGGTGGTGGTGGGGGGGGGAGGCAAGAGGAGGGGTAAGGAAGAGGCGAGGCTTATCCTGATATGGATGTAAACACACACACACACACACACACACACACACACACACACACACACACACACACACACTGTCCGTAAGGGTTAATGGTATACGGGCGATGACGCTTCAGCATCACTCTGTAGTCCCGCGTTCAATCCCCGCCCAAGGGATTTTTCACTGACAAATACGAGCGGTTACTGTGCCCCTTGAGCAGGGAGATGGGGTGTGCGGTGTGTAACGTCCTAGCCAAGACCAAGGAAGAGAAGGTCAAACCGTTAGCCAAGTAACGCCCAGTATCAATTTCACGGGGCGTGGCTTTCTTCACGAGGCGGTGACGAACTGTCTCGCTGACCCTCTCATGACCGCGGCGGGCCCCCCCCTGCGTTTGAACGCGTCACAGGAAGCATCNAAAGCGTTGTGCCTCCGTGTTAAGGGGGAGTGGCTGATCGGATGACTAAGCTGGAAGCAATAAGA
>JACEEZ010019097.1:295026-317526 GCA_016584305.1 Chionoecetes opilio | reverse complement strand
GGGGTTTAACCAGCTGGTCTCCTTAGCATCCTATTTTTAAAAAATATCACCATTAAACATTACATGAACAAAAAAACAAACACATTTACATGGAAACCATTCTACATATGTTTGCTCCTTCCAATAATAAATTATCCCCAAAATATCACAAAAAATCACCAAAAATGAAATAAACCCCTAAATATGGGGAACTTGAAATATACATCGGGAATAACCTTGTAGAGAATCAAATTAGCTACAAGAGCTGTTGGAATATATTTTCAAATTTTTCCCATATTTAGGGATTTATTCCAGATTTATGGGAAAATACCCAAATTATTTTTTTTAGGTAAATCCCAAAATATGAGGAAATTTGAAAAATACCTAGGAACAACTCTGGTAGAGAATCAAATTCTACATAGGTGTCCAAAGTTTTGCAACGATCGTGTGATTGATTTTAAAGAAATGAGGAAAACCCCGAGCGTCACGCTGAAAAACTTTTTTTATGGTAGCACCCCCATTGCATCAAAAAATCAACAAAGCTCCCATGGGGGAAGGCTATCAATTTTAAATGTATTTACAGTCCTCTAAAACTTTTTAGTACCATTGGGTTTTTGTCCCCCGTACCCCAGGTGGTACCGTATCTGGCCTGGCTCGGGGCAAATTTTCTACCGTAATAACCTGAGCGCCCCTGCCTGATGTCCCAGCCGCCATATATTACGAATTATAGCATCACTACGATTTTATTGCACTAAAGTGATCACAGATTTTTTTTTTTTTTTATTCATGACTATAATCTACCCTGTTTCAGCGTTGTTTTTGTTTTTGTATCGCAGTATATAGGGTTTAAAATTTTACTCCCCTTTTTTTTTTCGGGGACGCGACGGGGGGAGGACATTCAAAAACAAAAACATTAGCTGGCGACCTTAGTTAGCTCCGCTCCCAACGTCGCCCTCGGTTTTTTTCGAAATTTTTCTTTAAAACCTAATAGACACGATGAAGACACAAAATGACAAAGACTCTCCAAATAGCCCTTCAAACTTTGGGGAAAATCAGGATTAAAAAGAAAGTATTAACCCCCAAAACTCGAAAAATAAGATAAAAACTTTTGTCCGGCGTTTTATGTTACTGGGTAGTTGCCGGTGGAACCCATCCAAAGGGAAATCCTACTCGAGTAACTTTGCTTTGTTTAACATCCTTCTTGGTTATAGGACTAGAGAAAATCCACGGGGGTTATTTGTATGGCGTATTCCTACATCTCTGTCATCCTTAAAGCGTAGAGAAACTTTTAGGAGATTCCTCTATATTATATCCTTGGAGTCCTGGGCAGGCTGGCTCCGTCCATACCCCTTTTCTGGAACAGTATGTGGCGTTTACCCTTGAACACGTCAGGTTTAGTTACTTGGGTTTTAGTTAAATTTAGAACTCCCCGGGGTAACTTGTGGGGGGAATCACAATGGGGTATTTTCGAAAAATTCCTAGGGTATCGTTTGGGAGCACCCGAGGGCTTCCCGGGAAAACTACATTCCCCAAAGTTGGGATATGCGGCCCGTATTTTTTTTGTTATCTTTATTTACTCTATTAATTATTTTTAACATAAGCAAAAACAACAACAGGGATATAAAAACAATGGTCTACTATAGCGTGCGGTCTCCCGGGGAGTTTTTACACTATAGCGTGGGGTCTACCGGAATTTGCACTATGCGTGGGTCTACCGGGGGAGATTTGCACATAGCGTGGGGTCTACCGGGGAGATTTGCACTATGCGTGGGGTCTGGGGGAATTTGCACTATACGTGGGGTCTACCGGGAGATTTGCACTATAGCGGGTCTACCGGAGATTTGCACTATAGCGGCGGTCTACCGGGAGATTTGCACTAAGCGTGGGGTCTACCGGGAGTTTTTGCACTAAGCTCGTCTACCGGGAATTTGCCTATAGCGGGGGGCTCCGGGAGATTTGCACTATGCGTGGGGTCTACCGGGAGTTTTGCACTATGCGTCGGTCAAACCGGGGAGTTTTGCACTATCGTGGGGTCTCCGGGAGATTTGGCACTATACGGGGGTTTCCCGGGGAGATTTTACACTAAGCTGCGGTCTCCCGGGGAATTTCACTATAGCGTGTGGTCTACCGGGAGATTTAAAATAGCTGCGGTCTAGGGGGAGATTTGCACTTACGTGCGGTCTACCGGGAGATTTGACTATAGCGTGGGTCTACCGAAAGATTTCACTTAGCTGCGGTCTCCGGGGAGATTTGCACTATAGCGTGCGGTCTCCCGGGAGTTTACACTATAGCGTGCGGTCTACCGGGAGTTTGAAACTATGCGTGGGTCTACCGGGAGTTTCACTATAGCGTGCGGTCTCCGGAGTTTTTGCACTATGCGTGCGGTCTCCGGGGTTTTTCCTATACGTGGGGGTCTACCGGGATTTGCACTTAGCTGGGGTCTACCGGGAGATTTACTATGCGTGCGGCTACCGGAGTTTTTGCACTATAGCGTGCGTCAAACCGGGGAGTTTTGCACCTAGCGGGGGTCTACCGGGGAATTTGCCTTAGCGTGGGGTCTCCCGGGGAGTTTTACACTATAGCTGCGGTCTACCGGAGTTTTGCACTATCGTGCGGTCTACCGGGGAATTTGCACTATGCGTGCGATCTACCGGGGAATTTGCCTATAGCGTGCGGTCTACCGGGAGTTTTGCACTATAGCGTGTGGTCTACCGGGGAGATTTGAAACTATAGGGGGCGTTCCCGGGGAATTTGCACTATAGCGTGGGGTTAAACCGGGAGATTTGCACTATAGCGTGGGGTCTACTGGGAGTTTTGGCCTATACGTGCGATCTCCCGGGAAATTTGCCTATAGCGTGCGGTCTACCGGGGGAGTTTTTGCACTATAGCGTGGGTCTACCGGGGAATTTGCCATAGCGTGGGGTCTACCGGGGATTTGCACTAAGCGTGGGGTCTACGGGGAGATTTGCACTATAGGGGCGTCTACCGGGGAATCTGCCTATAGCGTGGGGTCTCCCGGAGTTTTTGCACTATAGCGTCGGTCTACCGGGGAGTTTGCACTAAAGCTGGGGTCTACCGGGGAGATTTGCACTATAGCGTGCGGTCTACCGGGGTTTTTGCCTATAGCGTCTTCTACCGGGGAGATTTGCCCTACGTGGGTCTACCGGGGAGATTTGCCTATGCGGCGGTCTACCGGAGATTTCACTAAAAAGCGTGCGGTCTCCCGGGAGATTTGAAAACATAGCGTGCGGTCTCCGGAGATTTGCACTAAGCTGGATCTACCGGGAGATTTGCACTATAGCGTGCGGTCTCCCGGGAGTTTGCACTATACGTGTGGTCTACCGGAGATTTGCATATAGGTCGGTCTCCCGGGAGTTTTGACTATAGGGGTGCGGTCTCCCGGGGAGATTTGCCTATAGCGTGGGGTCTACCGGGGATTTGCATTTAAGCGTGCGATCTACCGGGAGATTTGCACTATAGCGGCGGTCTACCGGAGATTTCACTATGCGTGCGGCCCTCCCGGGGGAGATTTGATATGCTGCGGTCTCCCGGGGAATTTGCATATAGCGTGGGGTCTACGGGGAGATTTGCCTATACGTGCGGCCCTCCGGGAGTTTCTGCACTATACGTCGGTCTCCCGGGAATTTGCACTATAGCGTGGGGTCTACCGGGAGTTTTGCACTAAAGCGGCGGTCTACCGGGGGTTTTTTCACTATACGTGGGGTCAAACCGGAGTTTTTGCACTTAGCGTGCGGCTACCGGAGTTTTGCACTATAGCGGGGGTCTACCGGGAGATTTGCACATGCGTCGGTCTCCCGGGAGATTTTACCTAAAGCGTGGGGGTCAAACCGGAGATTTCACTATACGTGCGGTCCCCCGGGGGGGGGACTTTTACACTATGCGTGGGGTCTACCGGGTTTGCACTATACGTGCGGTCTACCGGGAGATTTCACTATGCGTGCGGCTACCGGGAGATTTGCCTATCGTGTGGTCTACCGGGAGATTTCACTATAGCGTGTGGTCTACCGGGACTTTTAAAACTATAGCGGTGGTCTACCGGAGATTTTACACTATACTGCGGTCTACGGATTTTTACACCTAGCGTGGGTCTACCGGGGAGTTTGCCATAGCGTGGGGCCCCCCCCGGGAAATTTTTCACTATAGCGTGGGGTCTACCGGGACTTTTACACTATAGCGTGCGGTCTACCGGGACTTTTTTACACTATGCGTGGGGTCTCCCGGGGACTTTTACACTATAGCGGCGGTCTACCGGGACATTTTACACTATAGCGTGCGTCTCCCGGGACTTTTTTACACTTCTGGGGTTCCGGGACTTTTACACTATAGCGTGCGGTCTACCGGGGACATTTTACACTATACGTGCGGCCCTACCGGGAATTTTACACTTGGCGTGCGGTCTACCGGGGACATTTTACACTATAGCGGCGGTCTACATTTTCCTTCCCGCTATTAACCTCTACACTCCTACACTTCGGGCTGCAACTTCTATTGCAAATTGATATTGTTAATTTACAGTAAGTATTAAGAACAAAAAACTGTAGTGATAATTAATATTATCATTAAAAACACTTGTCTAAAAAAGTAGAGTATTAAAAATAAAACAAATGATTATCTTACACATGATTGCTTTCACGTATAACGTAACCGCTGTTTCTTCGTCAAGATTCACTTTTGAGATTTTTTTCACACATTGCAGAGGGTTAAGTGTTCAGACTGATTTCCCGGGGTTGATTGGGAGGATACTGAGACATTCTTCGTTGACCACATTTTAAAGGTTGATAGAGTCGTCGGTCAAGTAGAGATGTCAGGTCGGGTCGGTTTGGGCTTAGTCAGACTCACAAAAAAATACAGTTTGCGTAGTCGGTCGGTCAGATCGGGTCAATCGGGTGGGATTTTGGTAAACCGCACACTAGGGACCGTAGATTTAAACCCCCGATGTAGACCGCACGCTATAGTAGCACCAAAAAAAAAAAAAAAAAAAAAAAAAAAAAATATATATTATAATATATTATTAATATAATATATAAAATTATATATATAATATATAATATATATATACATATATATATATATATATAATATATATATATAATATAATTTATATATATATATATATATAATATTATATATTATTAATATATAATATTTTTATAATAATATATATATATTTTTTTGATTTTCTTAGTTGGTAGTACATCTTGTTTTTTCGGGTGACAAAAAAGACACTCGTCATACTTGGGGGTTGTTTTGTGCAACGTTTCGCCAAAGGCACTTGGCATCATCAGGCTAAAAATAAAATTTTTTTTTTTTTTTTTTTTTTTTTTTTTTTTTTTTTTTTTTTTTTAAATATATTACAAGCTAAAAACGAACATCTAAAATAATATTATTTCTTAAAAAAAATAAATAATCCTATTTATCAAAAATTACAAACAAATAAAAAAATACTTTGTATTTTAACGGCCCTTTGGGTGTGTATGCTGTCGGGTTTGGTAAGGACTGAATATATATAAAATATATATTATATTATTTTTTATAATATTTATTTTATATATTTTATAATATATATAAAATTTTATATTTTTTTAAAATTTTATATATTATTATATATTATATATTTTATATATATTTAATATATATATATATTATATTATAATAATATATATTTTTTCTTTTTATATATATAAAATATATATTATATTATATATATTTTAAAATATATATTAGCGGCCCGTCTGCACAGCTTGCCCATCACAGCCCCTGGCCCTCAGGCACGTAAAAGCCCGGGGCCCGGGCAGGCCGGCATGATGTACGGGGGCACGAGAGTTCCTTGTCCTTGGGGATGGGGGGTAGGGTGGAGGGCATGTCGGAGAAGGTATGCCGCATCCTTCACTAACCTAGTACAGCAGCAGGAGGAGGAGGGGGCTGGGAGGCCCTTGGGTTGGGTTGGGGAGGTTGTTGGTGGTAACTGTGTGTGTGTTGAGGGGGGGGCAGGGAGGGGGGCGGGGGGTGAAGGAGTGGAGGAGGGAGGGAGGGGGAAAAAAATGCACAAACAGGTTCCTCAGAAGAGAGAAGGGGAGAGAGAGAGAGAGAGAGAGAGAAAGAGAAGAGTATTTCACCCGTTGTCTTCAGTTCGCTATTTTAAATTATTTTGTTATTCCCCATGGGCTTGACCCCGCGAGCCGGGCTCGCGATCGCCAGTTTTTTTCCCCCCCCGGGGCGCCTAGCTTGGGGCTCATTATTACCGATCTTAGGGTTTTTTTTTTATGCTAGGCCTCAACCCACAGACCCCCATCCCCCTTTCTCAAAGGGGGCATAACCGCCTGCCCTTTTAAAAATCCCCGAGACCGCCGAGGATTCGAACCGGCTAAACCCTAGAATGGTACCCTGCTCTATCCACGGGCCATCGTAAATGTTTGTGTGTGTGTGTGTGTTGTGTGGTTTGTGTGTGTGTGTTGTGTGTGAGCCCCGCCAGTATCTTGGAGTCCTTTAGTCAAATCCTACCAAGTGAGGGTGTGGGGCGTTGTCTCGTCCCCGTTGTCTGGGGGGGGAGGGGGCAACACACTATCCCACCCTACCGTTCCGCCCCGTATCCGCACCCCCACCCGTATCCGATCCGCCCCTATCCGATCCGCCCCGTATCCCTTTATTAAAGATTCGCCCCTTAACACATCCGATGTTGATCTTTTATCTGTCTCTGCATCTCTATATCTTTTTTTATTTATGTTTTGGGTTTCGGATGTAAATTTATGATGATATGAATTTTATGGGGAATGATGATAATGGTGATAATGATGGTAAATGATGATAATGGGGATAATGTGGGAATGATGATAAAGGTTAAGATGGTAATGATGAAAAAGGTGATAAGATGGTAATAGATAAGGTGATAATATGGTAAGTGATAATGGTGATAATGTGGGAATGATGATATGGTGATAAGATGTAAAAATGATAATGGTGTGAAAATAATAACAATGATACAAAGATAAAGGGTAATAAAAAATAAAACAAAGTTACAATGATAAAGGGAATGACAGTAAAAACAAAGATAACAAAGATAATGGGAAAAAACAATAAAAACAATGTTAAAAATGATAAAGGTAAACTGGAGGGGTAAACTGGGGAATGGGGAATAGAAAGGAAAGGGAAAAATAAAGGGGAAAAAAAGGAGGAAGAGAAAGGAAAGGAAGAGAAAGGGAAAGGAAAAGGCAAGTACTGATGACGGGGGGAGATAGAGAAGAGGCATTGATGTTGTGCTTACAACAAACTTCCTTATCAGCCCTATGAAAAAGGGGGTGGCCGGCGCCCCCTGCACATTGTGACCCCAGCTCGGGTCCCTCCCCCCCCCGGGGAAAAAAAAAGATGAGGGGGGAGAAGGGAGAGGAGGAGAAAGTGAGAAGAGAGTGGAGAAGGTGGGGGGAGTTGAGAGAGTGGAAGGTGAGGAGGGGGGAAAGGGGAAAAGTGCTAATCTTCATCCCTCAATTCACGCCATCCTTCACACTTATGTCAGCACTGAAATAACCTTTTACTGTACCCCCACACCCGGGGTCTCCGCAAAAACAGAGGAAGAGGAACAGATTTTTATATCCTCGGTTTGCCCACGTCACCCAACCCTATTCTTACGCGGTGAGCGAGTTAGGGGTTTTCCCTTCCAAAAACCACGCCTCAATACGTGCCCGCAACCCCCGTCCTTCTTTACCCAACCCCGACGCCCGCCCCCGCTTGTCCCCCGGGGCAGGTGCTACTCACTCTACAAATCCCACGTCCTGCCAGGCCCTGCCCTGGTGGCTTTCCCCTGTGTTCCTCCCGGGCTCCTGAGATAAAAGGGGGGGCGGGCAAATACGGGGCTCTTTTTTTTTGCCCCTGTGGGTCTTTACTTTTTCCCCCAGGGGGACGAGCTTCGACGGGACGACTAAGGAAAACCCCCATAAACCCCGGGGCGGGAATGCAACTCTACGAGACCCAAAATTTCCTGCAAAAACTGCCCCCCCGGTGGTGATTCCCCTCCGCCTGGCTTCCCGGATCCGCCGTGGGGCAACCAAAGGGGCGCCCTACTTTGCCCCCGGGGGTAGGGAAGGGGCTACTCTACGAGACCATGACGTCCCCCCCACTCCTACCCCTGTGGGGCCCCTCTTCAGGGCCCTTGGGAGCCAAAGGGCGTGGGGGGAGGCACTAGGGGCGGGCGTGGTGGAGGTGAAAATCCCCTACTACGACCCCCACGAATACCTCCTTCGAGGCTTCCCCGGGTTCCCCCCCGGAACCCCCGGGGGATTCGGGCACCTGCGACAGGATCTTAGGACCTCTTGAGCCCACATAAGTCTTCCCGGGCGACGCGAGATGGTGATGTTCTATATGATTGCAGTCATGCGGGGGGGGATAATGGGTTGACCCCCCGGGGAACTATCAAGCAGGGGCCCGGGGGGAACAGGGGGGGTCGCCCCCCGGGGAAAGCCCGGGGGGTTATAACCCCGGGGAGGTAACTCCCCGTATCTCCCAACTACGGGCCCCGCCCCGTCGTACCTGCCGGTACAAGGAGATAAAACCCAACCCAGCACCTTCAGGTAAGGTGCCGGGGTTATTTGTCATGCCAAGACCAGCGACCGATTGGTAGAACCATAGCGGGTTGGGGGGCGCTACAAAAGAGCTACGATTCAACACTGGTTGAGCCCCCGCGCACGCTTTCCTTCCTTCCCCCTTCGGAGACGGACGGCGGCGTCCGCGGAGCTTTAAAAAAACAAAATAAAAATGTAAATGATAAAGGGAATGACTAAAACAATGACACAATGCAAATGTATTATTTAAAGCTGCAGATATTCTGAAACTCCTCTCTCTCCCCTCTCTCTTTTCCCCTCCTCTCT
This sequence comes from Chionoecetes opilio, assembly GCA_016584305.1. NCBI lineage: Eukaryota > Metazoa > Arthropoda > Malacostraca > Decapoda > Majidae > Chionoecetes > Chionoecetes opilio. The sequence goes on along the minus strand of JACEEZ010019097.1, from coordinate 308,668 downwards.
CCCTTTCTCTCTCTTCTCTCCTCCTCCCCCCCTCTTTTTCTCCTCTCTCTCCTCTCTCCTTCTCCTCTCCCTTCTTCTCTCCCCTCTTCCTCCTCTCTTTTTCCCCCTCTCTCTCTCTCTCCCTCTCTTTCCCCCTTCCCCCATTTTCCCCCCCCCCCCCCCCCCCCCCCCCCCTCCCCCCCCCTTCACCCCCCACCCAACCACCACACCACCCCACCCCCCACACCACCCACCACCCCCCCAACCCACCACCACCCACCCCCACACCCCCACCACCACCAACCCCCCCACCCCCACCATCACACCACCTTCACCCCCACCACCACCAAACCCCAAATTCCCCCCCAAAAACCCCCCCCCAGCACTACCACTACCACCATCCACCCCTTCACCACTACCACCCCTCACACCACCTTCACCCCTACCACCTTCCCCCCACCTTCACCCCTACCACCACAACCCACCTTCACCACCACACCACCACCCCACCATTACCACAGCCCCACCACCATCACCCACCCTTACCACCACACTCCCTACCCCATCACTCACCTTCACCACCCCCCCCACACACCACCTTCACCAAAACCCCCATCACACCACCTTCACCACCACCCCATACACCCCTTCACCAAAACACCATCACACCCCCTTTCCCCCCCCCCACCACACCACCTTTCCCCCACGCCCCCCACCACCTTACCACCGCCACCACCCCATCCACCACCCTTACCCCACCTACCACTACCACCTACACCCCTTCACCACACCCCCACACCCACCTTTTTACCAACACCCCCATCACACCACCTTCACCCCCCACCACCCCACCTTTACCAAACCCCATCACACCCCCCTTTACCACCACCACCTCACACCACCTTCACCACCCCACCATCCCACCCTCCCATCACACCACCCCTTTACCACCACCACATCACACCCCCTTTAACACCACCCCATCACACCACCTTCACCACCCCACCACCATCACACCACCTTCACCACCACCACCATCACACCACCTTCACCATCACCACCACGTCCCCTTAGCATCACTTTTTACTCCTTCCATCCACCTGAAGGGAATTCCCGGGCCATGGGTAAGTCCACCTGTTCTTTGGGCCTCCACCGCCTCCACCTGATCACGTGGAGGAGTGGTGGGCTTGTGGTTTGGCGTCCACGAGGTTTATGTTATTTTTATTCTGTATTTTGTTGAATATTTTGATTAGGTTTGTGTGTTGTGGATGGAGGGGGAGGAAGGGGGGCTTCATTTGGGAGGGTTTGGGAAATTGTGCGAGAAGTTGTTGATGGAGGTAGAGGAGGAGGAGGGGTCAGGGGGTGGGGGTGGGTTGGAGGAGGAGAGGCTAGGGCGGAGTTGGAGTAGGAGGGATTAGTGGGGGGGGGTTGAGGAGGAGGGGTCGGGGGGTGGGGTAGGGCTGGAGGGGGAGGAGGAGGAGGAGGAGGATAATGGCGTGCGGGGAAATCACAAGATTCTCTTCATATGCACGGCCTAACTCCATCATCTCCTCCTCCTCCGTCCTCTCCTCATCTCCACTCTCCCTCACATCCGCTGTCCTTCCCTCCCTCCATCCCTCACTCGCATATAAGCGCCTCACAGTCACAAAACAACAGTCACTCACACACACACGAGCAGACACGCACCGAACAACCCAAAATGCGGTCCTTCGCTCTCCTGTCGCTCGTCGTGGTGGTTCTCTTCGCCTGCCTCTCCGTCACCGTCCTCCCGCACGCAGAAGCCGTCAACATCCCACAAACTCCCTCCAGAGCCAGGACTATAACACCTCCCTGCAAAAAGTGTTGGAGAGAGTACAATCGACGGTGCTACCTTAAGTACCCCTGCAACGATAATGATCACGCGAGGGTCCCGTCGCAGATACCAGGAACAGGATACCGAGGGAAATAGAAATAGTTGAGGACTTTACGATATAATGATGGCAGCTGTGGTGGCAGTAAGGCACCTGTGATGATCTACTACAGGTGTGTGTGTGTGTGTGTGTAGGTGTGTGTGTGTGTGTGTTGTGTGTGTTTGTGTGTGTGTGTGTGTGTGTGTGTGTGTGTGTGTGTGTGTGTGTGTGTTAAAGGAATGTATCGTATGCCGGTGAGTGTAAAGTGATGGTGGTTTGAGTAGGTGTGTTGAAAAGCCTTGTTTGTGTGTGGAGGTGTGGAGTGATGCGTGTGTCAGGTGTGTGGAGGGGACAGGTGTGTGCTTGACGCCAGGTAGCAAGATGTACAGCTAGGAGGAGGAGGAGGAGGAGGAGGAGGAGGAGGAAAACGAAGATGAAGAGTAGGAGAAGGTGAAAGAAAAAGACGAAGATAAAGAACAAGAAGACAAAGAACAAAAAGAAGAAGACAAAGAAAGGAAAGATGAACAGGAACAATAACAAAAGCAAGAATAAATAACAAGCAAGGAATTTCGAGAACCTGTTTCCAGCAACGTGATGTAAAAAGGAGAATCTCAGCAGTGTTCGCGTCTTGTTTTTGTTCATTTGTTTGAATCTTTAGACAATTTGTGACGTGACGTGCTTTTGTTTTCCTGCAATAGATGTACCACAATGAAACGTTGTATTATTATCATGGATATTATTATTATTATTATCATGGCTATTATTGTTATTATTATCATTATATTATTATTATTATTATTATTATTATTATTATTATTATTATTATTATTATTATTATTATTATTATTATTATTATTATTACTACTACCATCGTCATCATCATTATTATAAAAAAGAAAATGATTAAGAGATAAACTTAAACAGGGAATAAGAAGCAAGAGAAGGAATTAAAAACACATAAACTAGAGGAGGAGGAGGAGGAAGAGGAGGAGAAGGAGGAGGAGGAGGAGGAGGATCTGGGTTTGTAGGAAATATTTGGTCCCGGAATCATGATACAAAACGAAAAAATACGAAAAGAAATAAAACAATAAAACTGGAGTTAGCACCTAATCTCCTCCTCCTCCTCCTCCTACTACTACTCCTACTACTACTACTACTACTACTACTACTACACTACTACTACTACTACTACTACTACTACTACTACTACTACTACTTATCTATCTATCACGTAAGCTCCTCCTCCTACTACTATTGCTACAACTACTACTACTACTACTACTACTACTACTACTACTACTACTACTTACTACTACTACTATTATACTACTACTAATAGTACTACTACTTCTACCTCCTTCTCCTCCTCCTCCTACTACCTATTACTACTACTTCTACTTCTATATATACAGGGCCGTATTAGCCCATGGCCGGGCCCCTAGGCTTTCAGGACATTTCGGGCCCCCTCCGGCAGTGGCGTAGCTACGGGGGGCATGGGGAGACACGTGCCCACCCATGAGAATCATGTGCCCCCCTCCCCCCCAGGTGCTCCCCTAATGGCCATAGCTGCCGTATTCTGTACAATGCTCTAATACCCACCACTGATCTGATCTAGGAATATGCCCTTCTATGTGGCATCAGAGTGGCCCCTGAGCTCCGCTTGCCTAGTGCCCCCCAGGTGCCCCCCCATTGATAGATACCTAACTACGCCACTGCTAACAGGCAATCCAGTCCTTTACCAACCCACAAACTACTTAGCAAAAAAAAAATATAATATATATATATATATATTCTACCCACAATCCTCTGCGAAGCTGTTAAATGAGTTCGAAGCACTTACGAACCCTATCAATATAAGCTTTGAAATAAATACTACAAAACTATACCAACACTATTACTAACTCACATTTACTAACATTTAAGACGTAGATAACGTTATAGGTCAAGAATGATTGGTCAAAGGTCAACAGGTAAGGGCGTGGGAGGGAAATAAGGGTAAAGTTTAGTGTCTCGAAGCAGTGTTAAGTTCCTTGAGTAATCCGGGACGAGCGACAGTCGAGAGCGAACCGCTGAAGGGGCAGGACGCGTGTGCAGGCAGCTGGGAGGAGGAAGAACGTAATTTTTGGCCAAACGGCACTTTATTTTGTTGCCTTTCTTCATATTTCCGCAGCGTAAGTTTTGTAGAGAGAAAGGGAGGGAGTGGGAGAAGGAGTGAGAGGAATGAGTGGTCAGTGGCAGATCTAGGGGCTGGCCACCCCTGAAGTCTCATTGGCCACCCCAGATCTAGGGGCTGGCCACCCCTGAAGTCTCATTGGCCACCCCAGATCTAGGGGCTGGCCACCCCTGAAGTCTCATTGGCCACCCCAGATCTAGGGGGTGGCCACCCCTGAAGTCTCATTGGCCACCCCAGATCTTAATTAGAGATCTAATGATAATTCAACCATGTTTGTTATAGTTATGCCATGGCCACCCTACACTAGACCTGTGTCCAACCTTGGCCACCCCGGTAACCATGTCCTGGCGGTGCCACTGTGAGTGGGGGAGGGAGGGAGGGAGTGAGAGCTTACGTGTGATTTGAGATTGTTTAGTCCTCCCTGCAAAGTAATGGCTGTTGTTTCGTTGCCTTTTTACCTTGTATAACGTCATATCAGCTATAGCCAGTGCGTGGCGTAGCTACGGGAGGGCACGTGCCCCCCCCCAGGGAAAAATCTGGCACACCCCCAGCTGCCCCCCATGGCCATAGTTTTGCTCGCACGATGGATCGCTTTTGACGACCCGTGAAAAAACGCAGAAATTTTTTTAAAATAAAAGTCAAAATTTTGAAAAATTAACAAAAGCAAGGAAATAAAAAAATAAAAAGGGGGTGGAGTGTTTGATGTTTTGCCTTTTTTGGCCCCCCTTGGAATATAAATGGAAGTATTTACATTACGCATGAAGCTGCATAGCAGAGTGTGAGGGGGTGGGGTCGGGGGGGCCCTGGAGGGTGTGGGGGCTGGGGGGCCGGGAGGGTGTGGGGGCTGGGGGCCGGGAGGGTGTGGGGTCTGGGGGCAGTGGAGGGTGTTTGGGGGCTGGGGGGGAGTGGAGGGTGTGGGGTTGGGGGGCAGTGGAGGGTCGGGGTCGGGGGGCATGGAGGGTGTGGGGTCTGGGGGGGATGGGGGGTGTGGGGTCTGGGGGGGAGTGGGGGGGTGGGGTCGGGGGGAGTGGGGTGTGGGGTCTGGGGGCCCTGGAGGGGTGGGGTTGGGGGGGCCCTGGAGGGTGTGGGGTTGGGGGCATGGGGGGGTGGGGTTGGGGGGCTGGAGGTGTGGGGGCGGGGGGGAGGAGGTGGGGGGTCTTGGGGGCCGTGGAGGGGGTGGGGTTTTGGGGGGGTGAGGGTTTGGGTCTGGGGGGGAGTGAGGGTGTGGGTCCCGGGGGGCAGTGGAGGGTGTGGGGTTGGGGGGAGTGGAGGGGGTGGGTCTGGGGGGCAGTGGAGGGTGTGGGGTCTGGGGGGCAGTGGGGTGTGGGTTGGGGGGCGTGGGGGGTGTGGGGTTGGGGGCGTGGAGGGGGGGGGTCTGGGGGGGAGTGGAGGGTGTGGGGTCTGGGGGGGGAGTGGAGGTCTGGGTTGGGGGGCGGGAGGGTGGGGGTCTGGGGGGGCGTGGGGTGTGGGGTCCCGGGGGGAGTGGAGGTGTGGGGTCTGGGGGGCAGTGGAGGGTGTGGGGTCTGGGGGGGAGTAGAGGGGGTGGGGCTGGGGGGCAGTGGAGGGTGTGGGGGTTTTTGTGGGGCGTGAGGTTGGGGTCTGGGGGGGCATGGAGGGTGTGGGGTTGGGGGCAGTGGAGGGTGTGGGGGGCTGGGGGGCCAGTGGGGGGTGTGGGGTCGGGGGCAGTGGGGGGTGTGGGGGCTGGGGGGGATGGAGGGGGTGGGGTCTGGGGGGAGTGGAGGGTTGGGGGCTGGGGGGGAGTGGGGGGTGTGGGTCTGGGGGGGAGTGGAGGGTGGGGTCTGTGGGGCGTGAGGTGTGGGGGGCTGGGGGGGAGTGGGGGGGTGTGGGGGTTGGGGGGGATGGGGGGTGGGGTCTGGGGGGGGTGGGGTTGGGGTCTGGGGGGGGTGGAGGGGGTGGGGGCTGGGGGGCAGGGAGGGGTGGGGTCTGGGGGGGAGTGGAGGGTCGGGGTCTGGGGGGGGTGGAGGGTGGGGGGTCTGGGGGGCAGTGGAGGGTGTGGGGTCTGTGGGGGGAGTGGAGGGGTTTTTGGGGGGCTGGGGGGCATGGAGGGTGTGGGTCTGGGGGCGTGGAGGGTGTGGGGTCTGGGGGGGAGTGGGGGGTTTGGGGGTTGGGGGGGGTGGGGGTGTGGGGTCTGGGGGGGAGTGGAGGGGGGGGTCTGGGGGGGAGTGGGGGGTGTGGGTTGGGGGCAGTAAGGTGTGGGGGCTAGGGGCATGGAGGGGTGGGGGTCTGGGGGGCCTGGAGGGGGTGGGTCGGGGGCAGTTGAGGGGTGGGGGCTGGGGGGCAGTGGAGGTGGGGGGTTGGGGGGGGGTGGGGTGTGGGGCTGTGGGCCGTGGAGGGTTTGGGGTTTGGGGGGCAGTGGGGGGTTGGGGTCTGGGGGACAGTGGAGGGTGTGGGGGCGGGGGGCAGTGGGGGGTGTGGGGTCTGGGGGGCATGGGGGTGTGGGGGTTTTGGGGGGAGGGGAGGTTGGGGGTTGGGGGCAGGGGGGTGGGGGTCTGGGGGGGATGGGGGTTGGGGTCTGGGGGACAGGGAGGGTGGGGGTCTGGGGACAGTGGGGGGGGTGGGGTCTGGGGGGCGTGGAGGGTGTGGGGTCTGGGGGGGAGTGGAGGTGTGGGGTCTTGGGGGTGGGGGGTGTGGGGTCTGGGGGGCAGTGGGGGGTTGGGGTCTGGGGGACGGGGGGTGGGGGGTTGGGGGGGAGTGGGGGTGTGGGTCTGGGGGCAGTGGAGGGTGGGGGTCTGGGGGGCAGTGGAGGGGGGGGGGTTGGGGGGGGGCAGTGGGGGGTGTGGGGCTGGGGGGCAGGGAGGGGTGTTTTTGGGGTCTGGGGGGCAGTGGGGGGTGTGGGGGCGGGGGGAGTAAGGGTCGGGGTCTGGGGGGGAGTGGAGGGTGTGGGGTCTGGGGGGCTGGAGGGTGTGGGGTCTGGGGGGCAGTGGGGGGTGGGGTCTGGGGGGGAGTGGGGGGGTAGGGTCTGGGGGGCCGGGAGGGTTTGGGTTGGGGGCCTGGAGGGTTGGGGGGGGGGGGCGTGGGGGTGGGGGTCTGGGGGGCAGTAGAGGGGGGGTTTGGGGGGTGGAGGGTGGGGTCTGGGGGGCAGTGGAGGGTGTGGGGTCTGGGGGGGGCGTGGAGGGGGTGGGGGGCGGGGGGCAGTGGGGGGTTGGGGGGGGGGCAGTGAGGGTTGGGTCTGGGGGGCAGGGAGGGTGGGGTTGGGGGCAGTAAGGGTCTGGGGGCTGGGGGCAGTGGGGGGTGTGGGGGCGGGGGGCGTGGAGGGGTGGGGGCTGGGGGGCAGGGAGGGGGTGGGGTCTGGGGGGGGAGTGGAGGGTGTGGGGTTGGGGGGGAGTGGGGGGGTGGGGGGCTGGGGGGCAGTGGGGGGTGTGGGGTCGGGGGGCAGTGGGGGTGTGGGGTTGGGGGCATGGAGGGTGTGGGTCGGGGGGGGAGTGGAGGGTGGGGGTCGGGGGGCAGTGGGGGTGTGGGGTCGGGGGGGGAGTGGGGGGTGTGGGGGCTGGGGGGCAGTGGAGGGTGTGGGGTTGGGGGGCAGTAGAGGGTCTGGGGTTGGGGGGGAGTGGAGGGGGGGTCTGGGGGCAGTGGGGGGTGGGGGTCTAGGGGGGGGGATGGAGGGGGGTGGGGTCTGGGGGGCAGTGGAGGGGTGGGGTCTGGGGGCAGTGGAGGGGTGGGGGCTGGGGGCGTGGAGGGGCTGGGGCTCGGGGGGTGGAGGGGGGTGGGGTCGGGGGCAGGGAGGGTGGGGTCTGGGGGGGAGTGGAGGGTGTGGGGTCTGGGGGGGGGTGGAGGGTGGGGGTTGGGGGGAGTGGGGGGTTGGGGTTGGGGGGGAGTGGAGGTTGTGGGGTCTGGGGGGGAGGGAGGGGGTGGGGGCGGGGGGGAGTGGAGGGTGGGGGTCTGGGGGCAGTGGAGGGTGTGGGGGGCTGGGGGGGAGTGGAGGGTGGGGTCTGGGGGCAGTGGAGGGGTGGGGGGCGGGGGCATGGGGTGGGGGTCTGGGGGGAGTGGAGGGTTGGGGGCTGGGGGGGCAGTGGGGGGGTGTGGGGGGGTTGGGGGCATGGAGGGTGGGGCTAGGGGCAGGGAGGGGGTGGGTTAGGGGGCAGTGGAGGGGTTTGGGCTGGGGGGCAGTGGAGGGGTGGGGGCTGGGGGCAGTGGGGGGTGTGGGGTCTTGGGGGCATGGGGGGTGGGGTTTCTGGGGGGCGTGGGGGTGTGGGGTTGGGGGGCGTGGGGGTGGGGGTTGGGGGCGTGGAGGGTGGGGGTCTGGGGGCAGTGGGGGTGTGGGTCTGGGGGGGATGGAGGGTGTGGGGTTGGGGGGCAGTGGAGGGTGTGGGGTCTGGGGGGCGTGGAGGGTTTGGGTCGGGGGGGGGAGTGGGGGGGGTGGGGGGTTGGGGGCGTGGGGGGTTGGGTCTGGGGGGCAGTGGGGTGTGGGGGTTGGGGGGGGTGGAGGGTGTGGGGGGTGGGGGGGAGTGGGGGGTGTGGGGTTGGGGGGCAGTGGGGGTGTGGGGGTTTTGGGGGGGAGGGGGGGTTGTGGGGTCTGGGGCGTGGAGGGTGTGGGGGCTGGGGGGGGGTGGAGGGGGTTTGGGTTGGGGGGCGGGAGGGTGTGGGGTCTGGGGGGCAGTGGGGGGGGGGTCTGGGGGGGGAGTGGAGGGAAAAATATTTTTACTTTTTTGGTTTATTTTTTTTGGTAATGAGTTCAAATGTCAAAATTTCCCAGCGTTTCGGCCCTGGCCCCGTGGGGCCCCCGCCGAAGTCCGTCTTGCTTATCAAGGGGGGGATTTATGGTGTGGGGGGGGCCCGGGCCCGGGGGAGTGGGGGCCCTGAATGAAAAATGGTGTACAATTTAGTCCTTTCCCGCCCCCATTATGTTTTTTTTCTCCAACCTTCACAAACCCCCCAATACCTCAAAACGTAATTTAAAGTGGGGGAGAAGCCTCCTTCAACGCCCCCTCCCCCCCAAAATTACCCCCGCCCTGGGGCCCAAACAAAATAAAAAGATAACCTAACCTCACTCAACCTAAACAATAAACCCCCTAACGTTGGGGGGAAAGGACTACAAATTTTTCCATTTGGGTTAGGTTATTTTGAGATTAAGTTTTTTTGTCCAAGCCCCTTGGACACCCATTTCAGCCGAATTTTTCTTTGGACTAAATAATTGGGAACTGTAATAGGCTTGTAAAATTTTACTCCAGAAGGGGGGAAGGGCTAAGTGCAAAGGCTTTTAAAATTTTTATCTACGAATGGGGCCCCAAAGGGCTAAATGCATAAGGCTTGTAAAATGTTTACCCGAAGGGGGGAAAATCTAGATGCAATTGGTTGTAAATGTTTTCTCCAGAAGGGGGCAAGGTCTAGAGTGCAATTTGGTTGTAAATGTTTAAATCCACGAATGGGGCCAAGGTCTGGTGCTATTGGCTTTTAAAAATTTACTCCCGAATGGGGGGCAAGGTCAGGTCAAATTGGCTTTGAAAAAGTTTTCTCTGCGAAGTTGGTCAGGTTGTAATAGAAGTATTTTAAGGTGAGGGTATTTAAAAAGTTGACTTAAGCCTGTGCGAGCTTGGACACATTCCACATCTTTAGTGTGGACGTCTATTTCCTAGTTTATTTTTTATTTTGTAATATCTCCCCCACTTTATTATTACGTTTTAGAGGTATCTGAAGGGATTTGTGAAGGTCTGGAGAAAATAAAACTACTAATAAGGGCGGGAAAGAACTCTAGAATTTTTACCAAATGTGGTTCAGATTTCATATTAGCTTAATTGAAACTTTTTCCACCCATATTTTACATTACGTTGGTACTAATTTGTGGCATATTATGGTACATGCAATGTAACAGTGTTCCAGCAAATAAGAAACGTCCAGCATTAACATTTTCATTGAAAACATATTTTTTCCTCTGGGGTGCGGGGCCCTTGCGGGGCCTAGGCCATGGCCTACTCGCCTCCCACCCCTTGATCCGCCACTGTTGCTTATACCCTTCTATATGGCATCAGAATGCCCCTGAGCTCCGTTTGCCATAGTGCCCCCCATACACAGCTGTGCCCCCCATTGATAGATACCTAGCTACGCCACTGTTCCCCGCCACTTCAATCTTTCACCCCACTACAGCTGACCACTGACCCTGGAACGCTAGCTACTACACACCACTACATAACTCTATATCCATTTTGAGGGTCTCATGAAGAATAATTATTCTATTCACAAATTTTTTCACAGTGCCTCAGCAAAAAAAATTGGCGGGCCTCTAGTTCCTGCCGGGCCCCTAGACTTCAGCCTATAGTTAGCCTTATGGATAATACGGCCCTGCATATATACCTACTACTACTACTACTATTATCTATATATTTATCTATCCACAGGTCATTCCAGCTACGCAGAGCCAAAGCTTCTCAAATCCTCGCTCGGGCAATTACAGACCTCCTTTGAAAATCAAGTAGGTGACGCAGCTCCTATAGTAGTAGTAGTAGTAGTAAGTAGTAGTAGTAGTAGTAGTAGTTAGTAGTAGTAGTAGTAGCAGCAAATAGTCTCTGATATCATATATACAAGTCTTTCTTCATGTATGAAATAGCTGGTTTTATTTATTTTGTCATCAAAGTTTGTATCGTTTGCCACAAAATACGTGTTTGGCAATTGGTGTGATTTTGTTCTTCGTGGTATTTACTTTGATGGAGTGTGGTCTGGGGGGGAGGGGGGCGGAGATTGAGGGGTAGAGGCATGATGGAGTTATGATAAGGATAGATGAGGAGAAGGTGGGGGGAGGGAGAGACAGTAGTGCTTAAGACATGCATATATATAGACAGAAATCCAAGTTAGACTCACAATAGAAGAGTAAATCGTAGCACCACAAAGCCTACAAATCTCAGCTCAACAATAAAAAAGAAAAGAAAAAAGGTGTTCCCGCCATCTCCATGTGAAGGCTGGTGCTATGGTAAACAACGCCACCTGTTGACTAGATTTTGTACTACTGTAGGTGGCGACTACACTGTCCGCTGGCGGTGTATTTCTGAACTATTAAGTGTATCACTGCCGTCTTTCAGCAAAATTCTGTACTATTTTGGCGACTGCACTGTCCTCTGGCGGAGCTGCTCGTTACTATGCCTTCTGTCTGATAACTTTTAAGCGTTTTATGAGTGTATTGTCCCTTCACATGACAACAAAAGGACAATTCCCTGTTGTTGAGAGCTGGCGTCATCCTAGGTTTGTTGTTTACCTTTATGCTGTGCTGTCCTGTTGGCGTCACGGCGTGTCCTGTTCCGCCTCTGCCCTTTTATTGCAGGACGGAAGTTATGCCGCGTTACCACACTTGTTTGTGAAGGCTTCCTCTCATTTGTGTGTTTGTATGTGTGTGTGTTTGTGTTTTGTGTGTGTGTGTGTGTGTGTGTGTATTCATCTAGTTGTATTCATCTAGTTGTATTTTACAGGGCCAGAGCAACGCTCGTATGGCCCCGTCTCCATATCAACATTTTTATCATTCATCCTTAGTGCTTAGTTTTGACCGAAGCCAGCACCCCGGAGAGCAGGTCACAAACCCCGGCTAACACCCGGTACCCATTCACTGCTGGGTGGACAGGGGCTCGGGTTTTAAGGAAACAGCCCATATGTTTCCGCTCCGCCCGTGGATCGAACCCGGGACTTCTCGGTTGTGAACCGAGAGTGCTACCCCTACACTACGGAGTACCTAATATGTGTGTGTGTGTGTGTGTGTGTGTGTGTGTGTGTGTGTGTGTGTGTGTGTGTGTGTGTGTGTGTGTGTGTGTGTGTGTGTGTGTGTGTGTGTGTGTGTGTGTGTGTGTGTGTGTGTGTGAGAGAGGGACGGTCGGTATAGAAACTGATCCGAGTGCACATTAAGTAACGAAGGTAGGCACAGGCACACACACACACACACACACACACCACACACACACACAACACACACACACACACACACACACACACACACACACACACAGTGGCGGTCCTAGGCATGGGCGACATGGGCAGTCGCCCAGGGCGGCATCGTCGAGGGGGCGGCATGGAGTGCCGCCAAAATAAATTATATGTATAAATATTTATTTTTTTACATTACAAAGGACTGACCAAGGGCACAACAAAAAGAGGTAACACAAAGCCCGCTTAGTTGCCAGTCTCTATAAAGAAGACAGTAAGAGAATAAAAAAATGGGGGTGGGCCAATTTAGTTCGGGAGGTGTCTTGTCACTCTTCTCTTGAAAAGATTTAAGTCATAGGAAGGTGGAAAAATAGAAACAGGAAGAGAGTTCCAGAGTTTACCAGTGAAGGGGATGAAAGAGTAAAGATACTGATTAACTCTTGCATTAGGAAGATGGACAGAATAGGGATGAGAATGAATAGAAAGTTTTATGCAGCGAGGCTGCGGGAGGGGGGGAGGCATGCAGTTAGCAAGTTCAGAAGAGCCGTGAGCCTGAAAATAATGGTAGAAGATAGCAAGAGAAGCAACATTCCGGCGGTGATTTAAAGATTGAAGACAGTCAGTCAGAGGAGGGGAGTTGATGAGACGAAAAGCTTTTGATTCAACCCGGTTTAGGAGAGCTGTATGAGTGGATCCCCCCCAAATATGAGAGGCATACTCCATACATGGGCGGATAAGGCCCCTGTAGAGAGCCAGCAGCTGGGAGGGAGAAAAAAAGGACGCAGACGCCACAGGACACCTAACTTCTTAGAAGCTGTTTTAGCAAGAGATGAGATGTGAGATTTCCAGTTCAGATTTTTAGTAAAGAATAGTCCAAGAATGTTCATTGTAGAAAAAAGAGACAGTTGAGTGTCATTGAAGAAGAGGGGATAGTTATCTGGAAGGTTTTGTCGAGTAAATATGGGAAGAAATTGGGTTTTTGAGGTATTGAACAAAACAAGGTTTGCTTTGAACCAATCAGAAATTATAGAAAGATCAGAAGTTAGGCGCTCGGTGGTATCTCTCCGTGAATCACTTAGTTTCTGTTGAGTTGGACGTCTAATAAATGACGTTGAAAAATGCAGGGTAGAATCATCAGCGTAGGAGTGGATAGGGCTTTGAGTTAGACTTAGAAGATCATTAATGAATAATAGAAAGAGAGTGGGTGATAGGACAGAACCCTGGGGAACACCACTATTGATAGATTTAGGAGAAGAACAATGTCCGTCTACAGTAGCTGCAATAGAACGGTTTGAAAGGAAACTTAAGATGAAGGTACAGAGAGAAGGATAGAAATCTAATGAGGGTAGTTTGGAAATTAAAGATTTGTGCCAGACTCTATCAAAAGCTTTTGAAATGTCAAGGGCAACAGCAAAAGTTTCACCGAAACCCCTAAAGGAGGATGACTAAGATTCAGTTAGGAAAGCTAGAAGATCGCCAGTAGATCGCCCTTTACGGTAACCGTACTGACGATCAGATAGAAGGTTGTGAGCAGATATATGCTTATTATAGGGTACGCCGTATAACAAAAATTCTTTTTCTCAACTTTGGCATTCCAATTTCCTATGTAAAATGGAATTCTAAGACGATTTTATCTATTTCCATTATTGCATTTGAGCAATTCTTACTATGAAAAATCGCACTTTTATATTGCACCCTTATCGAATAATGTTTAAATGAGTACGCAGTGGTCCTTTACACT
>JACEEZ010019097.1:252311-295020 GCA_016584305.1 Chionoecetes opilio | reverse complement strand
GTTTTGTGAAAGTTTGTCCGGTTTTCCGCCGGGGGGGGCCCGGGAGTGTGGCTGTGGGGGGGAGGGGGGGGGGGGGGACTGAGGGGTAAGGCATGATGGAGTGTGGTCTGGGGGGGGGAGGGGGGCGGGGACGGGGGGTAAGCATGTGGAGTGTGGTCTGGGGGGGGGCTGAGGGGTAGAGGCATGATGGAGTGTGGTCTGGGGGGGAGGGGGGGACTGAGGGGTAGAGGCATGATGGAGTGTGGTCTGGGGGGGGAGGGGGGGACGGGGGGTAGAGGCATGATTGGAGTGTGGTCTGGGGGGGGAGGGGGGGAGGGGGACTGAGGGGTATAGAGGCATGATGGAGTGTGGTCTGGGGGGAGGGGGGGGGACTGAGGGGAAAGAGCATGACGGAGTGTGGTCTGGGGGGGAGGGGACTGAGGGGTAGAGGCATGATGGAGTGTGGTCTGGGGGGGGGGGGGGCAGGGACTGAGGGGTAGAGGCATGATGGAGTTATGATAAGGATAGATGAGGAGAAGGTGGGGGGAGGTGAGGCATATAGTAGTGCTGAAGACATACAGATATATAGACAGAAATACAAGTTAGACTCACAATAGAAGAGTAAAGCGTAACGTCACAAAGCCTGAAAATAACGGTAGAAGAGAGCAAGAGAAGCAACATTCCGGCGGTGATTTAAAGATTGAAGACTGTCAGTCAGAGGAGGGGAGTTGATGAGACGAAAAGCTTTTGACTCAACCCTGTTTACTGTTTAGGAGAGCTGTATTAGTGGATCCCCCCCAAATATGAGAGACATACTCCATACATGGGCGGACAAGGCCCCTGTAGAGAGCAAGCAGCTGGGAGGGAGAAAAAACGGACGCAGACGCCACAGGACACCTAGCTTCTTAGAAGCTGTTTTAGCAAGAGATGAGAAGTGAGATTTCCAGTTCAGATTTTTAGTAAAGAATAGTCCAAGAATGTTCATTGTAGAAAAAAGGAGATAGTTGAGTGTCATTGAAGAAGAGGGGATAGTTATCTGGTAGGTTTTGTCGAGTAAATATGGGAAGAAATTGGGTTTTTGATGTATTGAACAAAATAAGGTTTGCTTTGACCCAATCATATATTATAGAAAGATCAGAATTTAGGCGCTCGGTGACATCTCTCCGTGAATCACTTAGTTCCTGTTGAGTTGGACGTCTAATAAACGACGTTGAAAAATGCAGGATAGAATCATCAGCGTAGGAGTGGATAGGGCTTTGAGTTAGACTTAGAAGATCATTAATAAATAATAGAAAGAGAGTGGGTGATAGGACAGAACCCTGGGGAACACCACTATTGATAGATTTAGGAGAAGAACAATGTCCGTCTACAGTAGCTGCAATAGAACGGTTTGAAAGGAAACTTAAGATGAAGGTACAGAGAGAAGGATAGTAATCGAATGAGAGTAGTTTGGAAATTAAAGATTTGTGCCGGACTCTATCAAAAGCTTTTGATATGTCAAGGGCAACAGCAAAAGTTTCACCGAAACCCCTAAAGGAGGATGACCAAGATTCAGTTAGGAAAGCTAGAAGATCGCCAGTAGATCGCCCTTTACGGAAACCGTACTGACGATCAGATAGAAGATTGTGAGCATATAGATGCTTAAGAATCTTCTTATTAAGTATAGATTAAAAAAACTTTAGAAAGGCAGGAAGTCAAAGCTATAGGACGGTAGTTTGAAGGATTAAAACGGTCAAACTTCTTAGGAACAGGTTGGATGTGAGCAAACTTCCAGCAAGAAGGAAAGGTGGAAGTAGATAGACAAAGACGGAAAAGTTTGACCAGGCAAGGTGCAAGCACAGAAGCACAGTTTTTGAGAACAATAGGCGGGACTCCGTCAGGACCGTAAGCCTTCCGAGGATCTAGAAAGGGCAAAGAAAACATCATTCCGAAGGATCTTAATGACAGGCATAATATAGTCAGAGGGTGGAGGAGAAGGAGGAACAAGCTCTTCATCAACCAGAGTGGAATTTTTATCGAAGGTTTGAGCGAAGAGTTCAGCTTTAGAAGTAGATGAGACAGCTGTGGAGCCATCTGGGTGAAGCATAGGAGGGAAAGGTGAAAAAGAAAAATTCTTAGAGATGTTATTAGCTAGATGCCAGAAGTCACGAGAGGAATTTGATTCAGAAAGATTTTGACATTTTCTATGAATGAAAGAGTTTTTGGTAAGTTGAAGTAAAGATTTGGCATGTACTACTATCTCTCTCTCTCTCTCTCTCTCTCTCTCTCTCTCTCTCTCTCTCTCTCTCTCTCTCTCTCTCTCTCTCCTCTCTCTCTCTCTCTCCTCTGTCCTCTTCTTCTCTCTCTCTCTCTCTTCTCGTCTCTCTCTCTCTCTCTCTCTCTCTCTCTCCTCTCTCTCTTCTCTCTCTCTCTCTCCTCTCTCTCCCCCTCTTCTCTCCTCTCTCCCCTCTCCTCTCTCCTCCTCTCTCCCTCTTCTCTCCTCTCTCTCTCTTTTCTCTCTCTCTTCTCCCCCTTCTCCCCTCTCTCCTCTCTCCCTCCCTCTCTCTCTCTCTCTCTCTCTCTCTCTCTCTCTCTCTCTCTCTCTCTCTCTCTCTCCTCTCTTTTCTCTCTCTCCCCCTCTCTCCTCCTCCCTCCTCTCTCCCCCTCTCTCTCCTCCCCTCTCTCTCTCTCTTCTCTCCCCCTCTCTCTCCTTCTCTCTCTCTCTCCTCTCTCTCCTCTCTCTCTCTCTCTCCTCCTCCTCCTCCGTCGTCGTCTCCTCTCGTCTCTCTCTCTCATCTCTCTCTCTCTCTTTTCTCTCTCTCTCTCTCTCTCCTCTCTCTCTCCTCTCTCCGTCTCTCTCTCCTCTCTCTCTCTCTCTTTCTCTCCCCTCTCTCTCTCTCTCTCTCTCTCTCTCTCTCTCTCTCTCTCTCTCTCTCTATATATATATAATATATATATATATAATATATATATATTTATCTATTTATCTATCTATCTATCTATCTATCTATCTATCCACAGGTCATTCCAACTACGCAGAGTCAAAGCTTCTCAAATCCTCGCTCGGGCAATTACAGATCTCCTTTGAAAACCAAGTAGGTGACGCAGTTCCTAGTAGTAGTAGTAGTAGTAGTAGTAGTAGTAGTAGTAGTAATAATGGTCTCTAATATCATACAAGTCATTCTTCTTGTATAAAATTGCTGGTTTTATTATTTTGTCATCAAAGTTTGCATCGTTTGCCACAAAATACATGGTTGGCAATTGGTGTGATTTTGTTCTTCGTGGTATTTACTTTGATGGAGTGTGGTCTGGGGGGGAGGGGGGCGGAGATTGAGGGGTAGAGGCATGATGGAGTGTGGTCTGGGGGGGAGGGGGGAGGGGGACTGAGGGGTAGAGGCATGATGGAGTGTGGTCTGGGGGGGAGGGGGGCGGGGACTGAGGGGTAGAGGCATGATGGAGTTATGATAAGGATAGATGAGGAGAAGGTGGGGGAGGGAGAGACAGTAGTGCTTAAAGTAATCGTCCAGACCCATTTTTTCTTTGCATAATTATGTTGAATGTTCATTCAAAATACCTAATAATCCACAAAAAACAATTAATTTCGACGCCTTATTTCCCTAAAAACATGACTTTTGTAAAAAGCGAGGGAAAAACAACAGTCCCATTCCAACCTTGGTGGGAAACATGCTGGTGACGTCACAGCAGGCAGCCTCACAGCCCAGCCCTGATACAAATACACGTAGACTCAGAAAAAAATATAGTACTTGAAGAATTTTGGGTGTTTCTGATATATATTTTTTTGCGATATGGCATATACTTGCATCCTGTATGGGTGCAACAAGAAAGCTGTGCCTTTCCAGAGAGCTTAGCACCCATTTCCAACCTATACGGCGACATATATGGTGTGCAGACGTGTGGGGGCGCCGGGGAGTAGGGGGGGCGGTGTGAAAAAAAGCAGATTGTCTCGCGAGCGAGACAATCTGCTACACACCGCCCGCTACTCCCCCGGCGCTCAACACGTCTGCACACATATATCGTCCACGACGACATGCAGATATATAGACAGAAATCCAAGTTAGACTCACAATAGAAGAGTAAAGCGTAACGTCACAAAGCCTGAAAATCTCAGCTCAACAAATAACGGTGTTCCCGCCAGCATATTCCCCAACTCTATGTGAGTATGGGGTTTCACAGTGAAGACGCTTGGCTGTAGATCCGAAACTAACCATAGGATTTTCTCAAAAATACGCTCATTGTGATTCCCACTCAAAGTTACATGTTAATATAAAATACGTAACTTGACCTAACCGTAAACCTTGGCCGATCAAAGTATGGTTAACCTACGGGGGAAACCAAAATGAGACGCTTCGACGCAGTGACGTCAATAGACTATAACAGTGAGCTCGATCAGAATCAGAATATAAAAAGAGAAAGCAGGAGATGGGGAAGTGGGGACAGGTAGAAGAATAGATGGGTGAGAGAAAGGAGGCTAGTAAGAGAAAAAGTCTCCGGGGCTTTACCCAGGTGCTGTATGTTTTTTGTGTGTTTTTGGGTTTTGAGTCGAACTCGACCTAACGACACGCTTTCCCATCTCGGGACGAGCAAACAGAAACCACTCTGGGCGGCTTGGGAGGACATGGGCCTCGGAAGATGGTGCTCCCCGGACCACCCAGGACAACCCCGCGCCCACCCCCGCCTCCCACCAAATTTTTTCGGTTTGGTTTTTGTTCTTGATTTTTCCCTTTTTTCACGCTTGACTTGATTTCTTCTTCTCTTCGTTCTTCTTATCTTCTTTTTTCTTATCTTGTTTTTTGTTGGGGTTGTTGTTTGTTTTTGTCTTGTTTTGCTTTTTTTCTGTCATTGCCATGTACGCGCGCACACCCTGATACTCCTCGCACCCCGCACGGGCGCTGGCTTCCATTTCTCCACTACCTCTCTCGCGTTCCAACATATACAAAAAAGGAGAAGGAAATTGTGAAAAATTTAGTGAAAGAGTCTGAGATTAAAAGTGTTTTTTTTTTTTTTTTGTTTTATTTTTCAGAGATTGGAACAGGGGAAGAAGGACTCCGTAGAGCGGAGGGACCTACAGTTTTACGTGGATCCGAACCACTGATAGAGAGGGGAAGGCGAGCGGAATGGAGTGGATTGTAGGAGTATAAGTTTTGCAGCAGCGTAAAAAAGGTAAGATTACCTCCGTAAGCAGAGGGGTCATTGGATTTATGTGGCCTCGTCCGAACCACGGTAGGATAGTAGCAGTGAGATATGAAGACGGGGAGGGGGTGGGAGTGGAACGGAGTGGATTGTAGAGTAAAAAGTTTTGTAGTAGCATAAAAGGGGGACAGGATACCTTCGTAGAGCGAAGGGTCATTGATTTTATGTGGCTCGTCCGAACCGGCCAGCTCGATCTGCCATCTGGTGGCCTTCTGGGAACCTCCCGTCAGCTCAGGACGTCGGGTCTCGGGGTGTCAGGCTTGACTTATTTTCCATTATTCCCTACCAAACCAGCTACAATTAAGTGTTGTCATGGTCAACATAGGTTTATGCAAAATGAAAATATACGAGTTTTACATTATTCATGGCGTTATAAAGAGGATTGTTGGCAAAATAGAAGCATTCGCCCACAGGTGTCCTACAACATTCTACTAAATACTGTAGAGGAATGCTTCAAGGCGGGTGTATGGGTAAATATTACCTTCATGCATGCAAAGATAACATTTACCCATACACCCGCCTTGAAGCATTCCTCTACAGTATTTAGTAGAATGTTGTAGGACACCTGTGGTCGAATGACCATGACAACACTTAATTGTAGCTGGTTTGGTAGGGAATAATGGAAAATAAGTCAAGCCTGACACCCCGAGACCCGACGTCCTGAGCTGACGGGAGGTTCCCAGACGGCCACCAGATGGCAGATCGAGCTCACTGTTATAGTCTATTGGGAGTAAACAGCGGCTCCGACAAGCAAACACCCGCTGATCCGCAGTACATGTTTGACCTGGGTGATGAGAGGACAGAGACGGTGCGTCCTGCGTCCTGCTCGCCTCCTCCTTCTCCTCCTTCTCCTATTCCTCCTCCTCATCCTCCACCAGCACAACCTTCATCTACTTCTCCTCCTGCTCCACCACCTCCATTACTCCTACTCCTCCACCAGTCCTCCACCTCCAACTACACTACCAACTCCCCTTTCTTCTTATGTTGCTGCTACTACCACTACTACTACTCTTAATGGTTATCCTTGTGTCACTATCATAATAACAATCTCCTCCTCTACCACCTCCATTACTCCTACTCCCTCCACCACCACTCCTCCACTTCCAACTAAACTTCCACCTCCACTTTCTCCTGTTGCTGCAACTAGCCGGCCATTACAACTACTCTTAATAGTTATCCTAGTGTCACTATCATAAGCACATAATTAATGAACGATAAATAGGAAGGAATGCTGATAGAAATAGGTGTATAGTAATAAGATTATGTAAGAAAATAAGATGTACGATGTGACCACCGAACCACCGACCAATGTGTGCGAACTACCACCACCAATTCCTCCTCCTTCTCCTCCTCCTTCTTTTAGAAAAAAAGGGATGAAAAGTACAGTGGAGATCAGCGCCAGCGAAGGCAATGGTGAAGACGTGGTCTGTGCTTGATCTTCGTTTGTTTACCTTCGCCGCGATGGACGATATTTGTCGCGGCTCAAAACATTTTGACGGTATCAATTACGTGACGAAGTACACTCTTCACCTAAGAGGACATTTGACAATCTGAGGGCCGACATAAACAAAAAGATAAGTATTGTTAAGCGTACTTAGCAGACGAAAATTTGCTGATCTTACACTTAAATATTTAAGAAATACTTAAGTAATTTAACCTAAAATGCTTATCTGATTTAAGTATGCTTAACAGGCACCAAAGTTAAGTGTCCTTGATGGGCATGCTCAAGTCTTTTCTCCAGCACTCAAGTCTTCACTAGGCCCGATGGACGCACAAAAACAAGGAATAATCCCTCCCGAGGTAAAAAATGTACAGCCTAGAAAGACGTTATGGATATGTATGATGATGCTGACCTTATTAAAAGGTACAGGCTGGATCGCGAAGGAATAATATGCCGTTTCGGGAAAATATGTAGTTTCGGGAAAATATGCAGTTACGGGAAAATATGCAGTTTCGGGAAAATATGCAGTTCCAGGAAAATATGCAGTTCTGGGAAAATATGCAGTTCCGGGAAAATATGCAGTTTCGGGAAAATATGCAGTTTCGGGAAAATATGCAGTTACTGGAAAATATGCAGTTTCGGGAAAATATGCAGTTGCGGGAAAATATGCACTTCCGGGAAAATATGCAGTTCCGGGAAAATATGCAGTTTCGGGAAAATATGCAGTTTCGGGAAAAAGTGTAGTTTATGACTTGCAAGATTTTAAAGAGAAGTTTGAGTTTTTTAGCTTAATATGTGATGCTTTCCCTAATGGAGATAGTTTTGTTTACTGTACAAGCCTAAAAAAAGTGAGTGTTTTGCAATTCGAAGAAGTGATGACAAATTTCTACTAATACATTTTTTAGACGTTTTGACGGGAAAAAACACTCCATTTGTAAAAACATCAAATATTAACCTAATCAAACCATCAAACTAACCTGATATAACTTTCTAATTAACCTAACCTAACTCTCTAACTAACCTAACCAAACCTAATCTAAATATTAGCCTTTTTAATTTCCGACAGCGGTAATACAGGTTAGAAATATTCCTTATGGTGAGAACGAAACGTTTAGATTTAAAACCACCAATCATATATTGTTTTAAACTGCACATATACCGTCACAAGTCATTATATTACCCATTTGGTACATTTTCGTTATTGGACACCATTGATTTCTAGGTAGAGTCTGCCCGTCAGGGTGGCAAGGTTGGTAGAGACGTGAGCTCGCAATGTGTAGCGTCCCTGTGCATTCGGTCAGCGGTTCGAGTCCGCCTTGTTCGTGCTGACGTGGCGGCGCTTTGCATAGTCAATAACCTTGTAGTTGGTACTTGCAAAGTGTCTAGATAGGATGAAAATCTTATCGTATCTTAGGTAGAGTCTTTGCGTACCTGAAATTTTTTTGTGTGTATTGATTTAATCGGGTAAAATTCTAGAGTCCTATCCCGCCCTTATTTGTGTTTTTTTTTCTCTCCAGACCTTCACAGATCCCTTCACATACCTCTAAAACGTAATTATGAAGTGGGGAGAGATACCCCCCAACCAGCCTAAACAACTCCCCCTTGGAACTAAAAAAAAAAGTTAATCGCTATAACCTAACCTAACCAATAACCTCTTAGCGAGCACCCACCCTAAAAAGAAAATACTAACCTAACCTCAATCAAACTTAACCTAACCCTGGTCAAATTTTCAAGTCCTTTCCCGCCTTTAGATCTCGCATGGAGATTATTGGCAAGGGTAGGTTAGGTTATAGTGAGGTTACGTTAGTACTATTTTGGTAATTGATACTTCCAACCAGGAATTGAGTATGAGGTTAGAAGTGCTCTTTTCCCATGTATTTTTATGTATTAAGAATGATAGTCACATTAAAAATCGTCGGATGTATACAATTACAACTCGTCCATGCATTGTATTAAGCAGCAGTTTTACCATTGTAAAGATTTAACGAGAGATTTTTACAAGAATAAGTAGGTAATTCCCGTACACTATCAATTATATATTTTTAATGTATTTTCAGCCTTATATCATCCCATAAGAGTGTTTACCGGATATATTTTACGTCATCCACATAATCTACTACCCCGATAAAAACTCCTTTCCACTTCCCCGCCCGCATTCCCGACGGGTCCCTAGGATTGTTAGGGAGGAGGTGGATAAATGCAAAAGGAGGCATTTCGGACGACTTTTAATGTTACCATCATTCTTAACACATCAAAATGTATAGAAAACGAGCACGCTCCATCTCGTTACTCTCTTTAACTAACTAACCGTTTCTGGCTGAAATAACATTCAGCTATATAAGTACATTTTTTAGCTTTTTAGTGCTCAATATCGAAATTATACCCACCACTTAGTGTGTCCAGAAATGCATTTATCTAAAGCAGCTACATGTCCAATTTATTTGCCCATTTGTATTCCTGTATACATTCCTGCCTTATGCCTTAATACAGATACCCAAAGGGACAACTGTATCTACAAATCACCGTGTATTATTGGTATACTATTGAAATCCATCAGTATTTTCGCATAGAAATGTTTGGTGGTAATCATATATATCACTTGTTTAGAAGGCAACTATGATAGCCACCCAGTAGGTAAGCTAGCATTTTGGATGAATGCCGTTGACAGGAATATGAATGACCCCATAAAGGGGTCCTTTAAAAACTTTTCAGTCCTGCGTACACGGGATCAAGGATATTAGAAAGATATATAATATCCTTGCACGGGATGGACTGCCAAGTGTAAACAAATGTGGCGCCACCCTGCAGTTGCCGCTCCCAAACAAAAATCATAATTTGCCCTCTGAATATCACATTTTGGTCCATATCTTTCATCACAAAGTTCATATTACCTTCCATTTACGTTGTTAACATATGAACTTCAACCATATATACGGTAACACTGACAATTATTATAATTTAAAAGTTCCTCTCTTTTGCACTATCCTGTTTTCATACTTTGATGATTGACTTAAGTCTTCCTTTAAATTCTTTACTTAGCGAGCGCTGAGCATAACCTGGAAGATACACTTAACCAGTTTGCTAAGTAAAGTACTCCAGCACAGGAACTAAGTGTAAGTCCTCCTTATACTTAAGTATTTTTTTATTATGTCGGCCCTCTGGCCCTCAGTGAGACTCTTCCTTTCATCCTTACCCCTCTCTACCCTCTACCTCCTTGCCTCGCTTCCTCCTTACCTTCCCTCCCTCCCTCCCTCCCTCCCTCCTTCCCTTCGCATATAAACAACCTCGGCGCGGAGGCATCACAAACGCAAGACACACACACCAACATGCGGTCATTCCTCACTCTCCTGACGGCGGCGCTGCTGGGGTTCTCGCTGACCTGCCACCTCGCCCTCGTCGTCAGCCACAGCCACACTTGCAAAACGCATCGGAACATCGTGCGTCCTCGAGGGTGCAGGAGGAAGGTAGCGGGAGTGAAGTGACCAGGTGTTGCAAGACCTTACCTTGTGTTGCCGGCCAGATCCCTGCAGCTCCTCGTAACTCTCCTGGAATCCCGAACTGGCCAGGATAAAAGGATGAGATTGACGATGTACCTGTTGCCCTATCCTCCTTCTCTTCCTTCTCTCCTTTTGCTGTCTGTTTTTCCTTTGTATTCCTTTGTATTCCTCCTACGGTGTCAATTTGATTGGAAGACTAAGCTGGAAGCCGAGAAGACAAGGATGATACAAAGCTTTCAAACCTTTTTTATGTCTGTTGTACACCTTCATATTTCAACACACAGAAAAAGAATGAGTCCATGTTAAGAATAGCCGTCATCGTACACCTGTTGTTGTTGTTTGTTGTGCGTCCTGTTTGCGTCCCGCCTTGGTGCCCCGGGCAGGAGGCTGTGTCGCCGTGAGCAAGAGGAAGAGTAGGGAAGAGGCGAGGCTTCTCCTGATATGGATGTAAACACACACACACACACACACAAACACACACACACATACACACACCGCGCGATGGTCTGGTGACAGCGTGCCGGGCTCCCATTCTGTGGGTAGGTGGTTCGAATCCTCGTGGATTTCCTCCTCGAATCCCGGGGATTTTTTCACTTGACAAATTCGGTCGGTTACTGTCCCCCTTCAGCAAGGGGATGGAGGTGTGTGGTGTGTGAGGTCCCAGCATTGCCCAAAGATCGGTAATAATGAGCTCCAAGCTCGCACTGCGAGGGTGAAAACTGGCGATCGCGAGCCAGCTCGCGTGGACAAGACCATGGGTGAATGACCATGGGTGAATGACATACACAAACGCACACACACACACACACACACACCACACACACTGTCCGTAAGGGTCAATGGTATACGGGCGATGACGCATCAGCATCACTCTGTGGTCCCGCGTTCAATCCCCGCCCAAGGGATTTTTCACTGACACATGCGGGCGGTCACTGTCCCCCTTGAGCAGGGAGGTGGGTGGGTGTGTGGTGTGTGACGGCCCAGCATTACCAAAGATCGGTCACTATGAGATCTAAGCTCTCTCCGGGAGGGTAACAGCTGGTGGTCGCGAGTCCAATACGTGATCAGGCCGTGTTGTAATACACTAACATAACAATAACATCAATAATAATAATAATAATAATAATAATAGCCATAATAATAGCCATGATAATAATAATAATAACATCAATAATAATAATAATAATAATAATAATATAATGATAATAATAATAATAATAATAATAATAATATAATAATAATAATAATAATAATAATAATAATAATAATAATAATAACAATAACAATAACAATAACAATAACAATAATAATAACAATAATAGCCATGATAATAATAATAATAATAATAATAATAATAACATCCATGATAATAATACAACGTTTCATTGTGGTACATCTATTGCAGGAAAACAAAAGCACGTCACGTCACAAATTGTCTAAAGATTCAAACAAATGAACAAAAACAAGACGCGAACACTGCTGAGATTCTCCTTTTTACATCACGTTGCTGGAAACAGGTTCTCGAAATTCCTTGCTTGTTATTTATTCTTGTTTTTGTTATTGTTCCTGTTCATCTTTCCTTTCTTTGTCTTCTTCTTTTTGTTCTTTATCTTCTTGTTCTTTATCTTCGTCTTTTTCTTTCACCTTCTCCTACTCTTCGTCCTCCTCCTCCTCCTCCTCCTCCTCCTCCTCCTCCTCCTCCTCCTCTCCTCCTCCTCCTCCTCCTCCTCCTCCTCCTCCTCCTCCTCCTCCTCCTAGCCACACCTGTACATCTTGTTACCTGGCGACATAGCACACACCTGTCCCCTCCACACACCTGACACACGCATCACTCCACACCTGCACACACAAACGAGGCTTTTCCACACCTACTCAAACCACCATCACTTTACACACACCGGCATACGATACATTCCTTTCCTGCACACACACACACACACACACACACACACACACACACACACACACACACACACACACACACACGTAGTGTACTCCGTAGTGTAAGGGTACTCCGTAGTGTAGGGGAAGCACGCTCGGTTCACAACCGAGAAGTCCCGGGTTCGATCCCCGGGCGGAGCGGAAACAGATGGGCTATTTCCTTAAAACCCGAGCCCCTGTCCACCCAGCAGTGAATGGATACCGGGTGTTAGCCGGGGTTTGTGACCTGCTCTCCGGGGTGCTGGCTTCGGCCAACACAAAGCACTAAGGATGAATGATAAAAATGTTGATATGGAGACGGGGCCACACGAGCATTGCCCTGGCCCTGTAAAATACAACTAGATGAATACACACCACACACACACACCACACACACACACACACACACACACACACACACACACACCACACACACACACACACACACACACACACACCACACACTACACACACACACACCACCCACACACACACACACACACACACACACCACAACACACACACCCCACACACACCACACACACACCACCAACACCACACACATACACACACACACACACACACACACAACACACACACACACCACACACACACACACACACACACACACACACACACCACACAACACACACACACACACACACCACACACACACACACACACACACACACACCACACACACTACACACCACACACACCACACACACACACACACACCACACACACACACACACACACACACACACACACACACACACACACACACACAAACACAACACACACAACACACCACACACAAAACCCCACACACACACACACACACACAACACACAACACACACCCCAACACACACACCACACACACACCACACCACACACAACACACACACACACACACACAACACACCCCACACCCCACACACACACACACACACACACACACACAACACACACACCACACACACCACACCACCACCACCCACACACACCACACCAACACCCCAAAACCCACACACACACCACCACACCCCGAGAAGGGGTCATCCAAGAAATTTGATGCTTATTGACGGCGACACAGCCTCCTGCCCGGGGCACCAAGGCGGGCCCAAAACAGGCGCACAAAAAACAACAACAAAAACGGTGACGTAACGGTTTTTAACATGGATCGCATGGAGTCGCAGAGAGGGAAACCAGGGTTTTCCCTACTGCTGCGACTGTTCCCACCGTGCTGGACTGCGCCGTTTTGTAGAGTGGGCGCGCTCGGCCCATCCCCCCACACCTTTTAAACCCTTTCGTTTGTGTATGAAGTTCCACGCCATCGATGTGGGTCCACTGTTGTCCACACACTTCCCCCTTGACTAGGCCACAAATACTTAGGCCCTCCTATGGTTTTTAAATTTTGAACCAATACTAGAAGGGTGAAAAAATGCCAGGCACTAAAAAAACCTGGGGAAGCAGTATTACGCTAAAATACTGCAATTAAAATATTTTTTATTTAAAATAGGGGAATAACAAGTTTTGGGGGGCCCTTCGGAACCATGTATTGATGTTTGTAGTAGTATCTATATTGAAACATGTGATTGAAACCCCAAAATCTGTTGTTGCTGTCGTTGGCATGGTCAAAGTGCCTGGGGGGTAGCCATTCCGTGTGTTTCCCCACCCTTTGTGTTCCGGTGATTCCAACACAACACACCACACACGCACACAAACGTCCTGATCTATTTTGGGTTTGTGGAATGCGGCTAGACGTTACCGCAGAGTTTTTCCTTAATCTTATACTCCTAAAGTGTTTTTAACCCAAACCCCCCCCCTTAAAATGATTCCATGAATGGGCCCAAACCCGCTTACCACCTACATTTATTTGCGATTTTTTAGTCTACTTCATCAAAATAATTTACAGTTTGGGCCTACCCAATAAGACAGACAGACGACACACCACCAGCCCAGGGCTATTCCTAAGTATATTTATGATGACGAAAATAAAAATAAAATATAAAAAATATCTCAAAATTTCCGCTTTTTTTTTTTCCCTTTCTCTCTCTCTTTTCCCCCTCTTTTTCCCTCTCCCCTCCCCTTCTCCCCCCCCTTTTCTCTCTCTCCCCCTTCTTTTTTGGCTCCCCTTCTCCCCCTTCTCTCTCCCTCTCTCTCCTTCTCTCTCTCTCTCTTCTCCTCTCCCCCTCCTCTCCTCTCCTTTTCTCTCTCTCTCTCCCTTCCTCTCCTTCCCCCTTCTCTCCTTCCCTTCTTCTCTCTCCTCTCCTCTCTCTTTCTTCTCCCCTCTTCTCTCCCTTCCTCTCTCTCTCTTCTCCTCCCCCCCGTCGAAAGGGAGAAAGCGTGGGGAAAGATCGTTTTTCCCCACGCTGAATAACACTTGCTCCAGTATACAGGGCCCCGACTGGTCGAGTACCCCCGAGGGGTCGCGTACGGCCCCGACTGGTCGGGCGGTTTGGCCCCTCGGCGACGAGTCCCAGCAAGGGCCGACTTTTTTCCGTTAAATTTTTGAGTTGCAGACCCGCCCCGGTATGTAAGCATGCACCACACAGTCAGACCCCTGCGCGCCGCTTCACGAGTTCCACGACCCCACGGCGACGGTCTGGGGGCCCGACTCGACCCCCATGACGACTGGCGCCGACACCAAAGACTCGAAGTGTGACTGGGCCCGTCGAGAGTCGTGAAGATGTGAAGGGCTTTTAAGTGAAGTATGTAAAAGTGGGGACCCGGAAGATTTTTGAAGGGGTTTCTAAACCTGAGGTAGCCTGTGGACAACCCCGCCACTCCCTCTCTCTCCAACTCTCCTTGCCCCTTGAAAATTTTTATTTGAGTAGACGTTTTTCTGTTGCTGTCTTTCTTCCTTTTTATTCCTCCTACGGTGCAATGCTAACCAAAATATGAGCTCCTCAGCTCAGGCTCCTCACTCCTCAGCGTCATTAGATGGTTCTAATGCGTGTGTCGGTGTTAAGGGTGGCTGATCGGATGACTAAGTGGGAAACCGGAAAACAAAGGGTATACAAAGCTTTCAAAAAATTTTTTTTCTGTCTGTGTTCACCTTCAATTTCAAAACAAAAAAAAAATTGGGTTTGTTTAGAATGCTGTATCGTCCCCCTGTTGTTGTTGTTTTTGTGCGTCTTTTTGCGTCCCGCCTTTGCCCCCCGGGAGGGGCTGGGGGTTCCCGTCAATAAGTATCAAACTTGCTTTGAGACCTCTGCTCGTTTTGTGTGTTGTGGGTTTTTGTGTGGTGTGTGGTTGGAGTGTGAGTGTGAGTGTGATTTTGGTGGAGTGTGAGTGTGAGTGGGTGTGGGTGTGTGTGTGTGGTGTGGGGTGAGGGGGAGTTTTGAGTGTGTTTTGAGTGTGAGTGGAGTGGGAGTGGGGTGAGTGTGAGTGTGGTGTGAGTGGTTTAGTGGAGTGTGAGTGTTAGTGAGTGTGAGTGTGAGTGTGAGTGGAGTGTGAGTGTGAGTGGAGTGTGGGGGTGTGTGTGTGTGTTTTTTTGTGTGTGTGGTGTGGTGTGAGGGTGAGTGTGAGTGTGAGTTTTTTTTTGGTGTGAGTTTTGAGTGGGGGGTGTGTGTGTGTGTGTGGTGTGTGTGGGTGGTGTGTGTGAGTGGGGAGTGTGGGTGTTGTGTGTGTGTGAGCCAAAAAAAAAAGAAAACTTGTTTTTTAAAACGCAGGATTTTTTTTTTTTTTCTCCTCTCTCTCTTCTCTCTCTCTCTTTTTCTTCCTCTCTCTCCCCCTTCTCTCCTCTCTTTCTCTCTCTTTATCCCCTCTCTCTCTCTCTCTCTTTCCTTCTCTCCCCTTTTTCTCTCTCTCCCCTCCCCTTTCCCCTCTCTCTTCTCTCTCTCTCTCTCTCTCTTCTCTCTCTTCTCTCTCCCCTTTCCCCCTCTTTTCTCTCCTCCTATCCTCTCTCCTCTTCTCTCTCTTTTCTTCCTTTTATCCTTCTTCCTTTCCCCCGGCCTCCCCCCATCTGAGTTCCCAATGATTCCGGGGTGAGGTCTGCGGCAGGCCCCCTGGGGCCCCGGGGGGCGGGCCGAAATTTTGAACATGCCCCCTGCGGGTGAAACCCGGGGCCCCGCAGGATGCAGGGGAACCCCAGGGGGGCTTGTAGGTGGTTGGGGGGAAGGGCCGGTTTTTGCTCGGGCGGGGGGGGGTGGGGGGCAGGGGAGGAGGGGAAAAAGGGGAGAGGGGAGGGGTGGGGGGGAAGGGGAAAAGGGTAAAGCGGGGTGAAGGGGTTTTTAAACCAAAAATGAACGAAATTGGAAATCAGTCTTGTCTACAGTCTCCCTTCCCCTCCTCCTCCTCCTCCTCCTCCTCCCCCCCTCCTCCTCCCTCCTCCTCCTCCCCCCTCCTCCTCCCCCTCCTCCTCCCCCTCCTCCCCCCTCCTCCTTTCCTCCTTTCCTCCTCCTCCCCCTCCTCCCCTCCTCCTTTCCCCCCCTCCCCTCCCCTCCTCCTCCTCCTCCCCCTCCTCCTCCTCCTCCTCCTCCCCCTCCTCCTCCTCCTCCTCCCCCCCCTCCTCCTCCTCTTCCTCCTCCTCCTCCCCCCTCCTCTTCCTCCCCCTCTTTCCTCCTCCCCTCCTCCTTCTCCCTCCTCTCCCCTTTCCTGGGGCACCCCCCCCCCCCCCCCCCCACAAAAAAAAAACAAAAAATAAGTGGGACCACCACACCCCCCCCGCCCCCCCACCCCACCCCCCCTTTAATTTCCCTCCTCCTTTCCTCCTTCCTTTTCCCCCCCCNATATTATTAATGATATATTATATATATATATATTATATATATTATATATTATATATATATATATATATATATATATATACTCACCTCACTTCAACCTAGTTCATGGTCACTGGGGATGGAAGAGTGAGTGAGTGAGGGCGTGGGTGGGTGGGTGAGTGAAGGCGTGGGTGGATTCGTGAATAAGTGAGTGAATGAGGGGTGTGGGTGGATTAAGGAGTGAGTGAGGGAGTGAGTGGGTTGAGGGGTGTTGAAGAAATGAGTGAGGGCGTGGATGGGTTAGTGAGTAAGAGAATGAGGGCGTTTGTGAATGGGCGGGTAGGTGAATGAGAGTGAGCGAGATTTGACCCATTAATTAACACCACCGTGTGACTTCATTAGCTAGGTAGAATTTCTGCCCAGCTGCCTGGGTGTGGACGTGGCATGGGATTATTCCTCAGCCTCCTCAGGTCAAGGAGATAAGTAAGGTGGCGTGGGATTGAAGGAAGATATTGTTGATGCCATCATGCTTTTACGGTGCAATGCATAAAATGAATGCACCCTAATTTAGGTATATATATATATATATATATATATATATATATATTATATATATATATATAGAGAAGAGAGAGAGAGAGAGAGAGAGAGAGAGAGAGAGAGAGAAGAGAGAGAGAGAGAGAGAGAGAGAGAGAGAGAGAGAGAGAGAGAGAGAGAGAGAGAGAGAGAGAGAGAGAGAGAGAGAGAGAGAGAGAGAGACTTGTAAGTCAAGGGTATAGGAGATAACTATGAAATGTATAGAGAGATAAATGGGTAGAAGTTACTAGGTGTTGTATGTACCTGTAAAAGTAGGTGTATATTAATCACAATGGAAAATTGATTAGTCATTTTGTCAAATATTGATTTTGTTTATGAAAGTCAAATGTTTTTGGGTACGAAAAATAGTTCGAAATTACGGTACGGAAATTAATCGTACTAGTACGGTACGATGCAAATATTCAGGTACGGTACGGAATTACGGTACTGTATTTATCTGAGGTACGAATTACGAAAAATATTACCGTACCGTACCGTACTACATGCCCTGCGTGACACCACACACCCCATCTCCCTGCTCAAGGGGGATAGTAACCGCCCGCATTTGTCAGTTTAAAAATCCCTTAGGGCGGGGATTGAACGCGGGACCACAGAGTGATGCTGATGCGTCATCGCCCGTATACCATTGACCCTTACGGACAGTGTGTGTGTGTGTGTGTGTGTGTGTGTGTGTGTGTGTGTGTGTGTGTGTGTGTGTGTGTGTGTGTGTGTGTGTGTGTTTACATCCGTATCAGGATAAGCCTCGCCTTTACCCTACCCCCTCCTCTTGCTCACACCAACACACACACACACACACAACACACACACACACACACACACACACACAGCAGAGGTCATCACAAGCACAGTTTGTGCTTATTGACGGCGACACAGCCCGCACCAAGCGGACCAAACAGGACACACAACAAACAACAACACAGGTGTCATACAGGCTGATCTTAACACTAAGACTCCGCATGGAGCCGCAAGCAGACGGACACACAGGTTGCCTCATGCTGCAACGTCTCTACCAACCGTGCTGCGACTGACGCCGAGGGTTTTAGAAGTGGCAGCGCTCGGCCACATGACCCCCGACACACTTGTCAACCTTGCGTCATGCTGAAGTTCCAACCCACTCGATGTCGCCGATGTTGTCAATGTTGGGCCACCTTGGCCATGCCCCAATACTTTTCAACCTCAGTTTTAGTGAACACCAATTACTCACATGTGTACAATGCCCACTAAGACTGCGAGCAGTATATGCCTAAAATACAAAACCCCCCATCCTTTCACCCGCCCCCAAAAAAGGGGGATAGTAACCGCCCGCATTTTCATTAAAAACCCCCTAGGGCGGGGATTAAACGCGGCCCACGGGGAGTGATGCTTCCCCCCTTTTGTTTTTTTTTTTTTTTTTTTTTTTTTTTTTTTTTTTTTTTTTTTTTTTTTTTTTTTTTTTTTTTTTTTTTTTTTTTTTTTTTTTTTTTTTTTTTTTTTTTTTTTTTTTTTTTTTTTTTTTTGGGGGGGGGGGGGGGGGGGGGGGGGGGGGGGGGGGGGGGGGGGGGGGGGGGGGGGGGGGGGGGGGGGGGGGGGGGGGGGGGGGGGGGGGGGGGGGGGGGGGGGGGGGGGGGGGGGGGGGGGGGGGGGGGGGGGTTTTTTTTTTTTTTTGGGGTTTTTTGGGGGTTTGTGTGTGGGGGTTGTGTGTGGGTTGGGGGGTTGTGTGTGTGGGGTGTTTTTTGGGTGTGTTTTTTTTGGGGTTGGGGTTTTTTTAATCGGATACCCCTCCCTTCCCCTTTCCCCCTCCTTTTTCTCAAAAAAACCCACAAAAACCCAACAAAAACCCACAAAAAAACCCACACCACCCCAACCCCAACACACACCCCCCCCCCCCCGGCAGGGGTCATCACAAGCAAGTTTTATTTTTTGACGGCGACACACCCCCTGCCGGGGGGCACCAAGGGGGACGCAAACAGACACCAAAAACAACAAAAACAGGGGGACGATGACGGCTATTCAACAGGGGACTCGCAGGAGTCGCAGCATGAGGGAAAACACGGTTGCCTCATGCTGAAACTGTTCCCAAAACCTTTTGCGACTGCGCGAGTGGTTGTAGATGTGGGCACGTTTGGGGCCCATCCCCCACCCCACTTTTTCCCCTTTCCCCATTTTTGGTATAAAGTCCACCCCCCGATGTGGTCACACTGTTGCCCAAAACTTGCCCCCCCTTGACTACCCAAAAATCTTATGTGCCTCCTAGGGTTTTAAATTGAACACATAACTACACAGGGTAAAAAACGCCAGACGTAAAGACACTGCGGAACGATATAGCGCTAAAGATCTGTTTAAAGATTTGCTCTTTTTATAGGATAAAAAGTTTTTTTGCGGCCCTTCGGACCCATGATTGATTTTGTAGTAGTTAGTTATTAACAACATTGATTGAACTCAATCGTGTTGTTGCGTCGTTGGCACTGGTCAAATTGCCTGGGGTAGCCCACGTTCCGTGTGATCCAACCCCTTTGTGTTCCCTGTGATTCCCCACACAAACTCACACACCACACAAAAAGTCCATGAGTCACTGGGTTTTTTGGAAAGCGGCTAGACTTTTCCCCAGGTTTTTTCCCCGTAATTAAAACTCCTAAAGTGTTTTAACCAAAAACCCCCCTTCAAAATGATTCCCCCGACTGGGACCAGCCGTTCCCCAGATTTATTTGGTTTTTTTTGTCTACTCTATCAAAATAAAAATTTACGTTTCGGTACCCCAAAAAACGCGACACACACACACCAAAACAGCATTCCAAATATATTAATGATAGATAATAATAATAATAATATCAAAAAATATTCAAAAATTTTTCCCCTTTTTTTTTTTTTTCCCCCCCCCCTCTCTCTCTCTCCTTCCCCCTCTCTCCCCTCCCTCCCCTCTTCCTCCTTCCCCTCCCCCTCCTTTTCTCCTCTCTCCCCTTCCCCTTTCCTCTCTCTCTCTTTTCTCTTCTTCTCTCCTCTCTCTTTCCCTCTCTCTCTTTTTCTCTCTCCTCTCTTTCTCTCTTCTCTTCTTTTTCTCTCTCTTCTCTTCTCTTTTCTCCTTTTTTCCCCTTCCTCTCTCTTTCTCTCTCTCTTCCCCCTCTCTCTCTCTCTCTCTCTTCCTCCCTTCTCTTTTCTCCCCCTTCCTTCTCCTCCCCCCCCCCCTTCCGTAAAGGGGGAAAAAGGGGAAAAAACGACCCCACCGAAAAAATTTTGGGCGCAGACGGGGCCCTGGGGGTGGTCGCAGTACGGCCCCGACTGGGCGAGGCCAGGTTTGGGCCCCACGGCACGAGTCCCCAAAGGGCCGACTTTTTTTGTTAAATTTTTTTAGTTGCAGCCCGCCCCAGTATGTAGACTGCACCACCAGTCGAGACCCCCTGCGCGCCCTTTAGAGTTCCACGACCGCGGCGGGTCTGGGCCTGACGTCGACCCACATGACCACTGGGCCGACACAGCATGCTCAGCAATCGTGCTGGTCCCGTCGAGAGTCGTGAAAAATGTGAAAGGGGCTTTATGAATTTAAATGTGGCCCGGGAAGATATTTCTGAAAGGGGGGGTTCCTGAGGTAGCCTGTGGGCAACCGGGCCCCTCCCCCTTTTCTCCACTCTCATTTCCTCCTTTTGAAATTTTTTGATTTGAGTAGACAGTTTTCTGTTTCTGTCTGTTTTTCCTTTTATTTCCTCCACGGTGTCAATGCTGGAGCTCAAAAAATAGCTCCTCACTCAGCTCCTCAGCCCCACGCATTAGACGGGGGCTAATGCAGTGTGCGGTGTTAAAGGGGTGGGTATCGGGTGACTAAACTGGAAGCCGAGAAGCAGGTGATACAAAGCTTTCAACCTTTTTTCTGTCTGTAGTTTACCTTTTATTTCAACACAAAAAAAAATTTGTCTTGTTAAGAAGCCGTCATCGTCCCCCCGTGTTTTTGTTTGTTGTGGGGCTGTTTGTGTCCCGCCTTGTGCCCCGCAGGAGGGGTGTCGCCGTCACATAAGCATCAAACCTTGTGATGACCTCCCCGCTCGGTTGTGTGTGTGTGTGTGTTGTGTGGGGTTTTGTTGTTTGTGTGAGGTGGTTGATTTTTGAGTGTGATTTTTGAGTGGGGGTGTGTGTGTGTGTGTGTGTGTGTTTGGGGTGAGCCAAAAAAAAAAAACGTTTTTAGAAAAGGGTTTTTTTTTTTTTCCTCTCTCTCCTCTCTCTCTTCTCTCCTCCTCCTCTCTCCTCCTCTTTCTCTTTCTCTCTCTCTCTCTCTCTCTCTCTTTCTCTCTTTTCCCCCTCTCTCTCTCTCTCTCCTCTTCTCTCTTCTCCTCTCTCCTTCCTCTTTTTTTTCTTCTTTTTCTTCTTCTCCTCCTCCTTCTCTTCTTTTCTTTCTCCTCCCGCAAAGGGAAAAAGGGGAGAAAAATTTATTTTCCCCGTAGAAAACCTTGCTCCAGTCCCCCCCCCCCTTCCCCCCCCCCCCCCAGTACGGCCCCATGACCGTACGGCCCGTGTTTTAAGGCCGGTTGGACCCCACGGGACGAGTCCCGCCAAGGGCCGCTTTTTTTCCCTTAAAATTTTTGAGTGTAGACCGCCCCGAGAGAAGGCTGCCCACACACCGAACCCCCTGGCCCCCTTAGATTTTAACCCACCACGGTTTGGGCCTAACGTACCCACTAACTGGGGCCGACCGGGTGACCAGAAGTCCCCTTTTGGCCCTCAGAGTCAAAAAAAAAAAAAAAAAAAACGGGGCTTTAGGGGAAGTTTTAAAGTGGCCGCGGGAAAAATTTTTAAGGGGGCAATCCGAGGTGTGTGGGAAACCCCCCACTCCTTTATCCGCTCCAGCCCCGAAAAGTTTTTTGGTGAATTGTCGTTGCCGCTTCTTAACCCTACGGTTTCAAGCTAATCAAAAATATGAGCCCTAGGCTTCACTCCCGCGCATTTTTTCTAAGCATGTTCCTTAAGGAGTGGGTGAGGTGGGTGTGGGGAGAAACCCTTCCTTTCAAACCCTTTTTCTTCCTTTTTATTAATTCAAACCAAAAAAAAAAGCTTGTTAAAAAAAAAAAAACCTTCGTCCCCTTTTTTTGGGTTTTTTTTGTCGTCCCTGTTTCTCCCCCCTTTCCCCCCTTCCCGTCAATAAGAAAACAAAAATTGCTGGAGACCCCCTTTTTTGGTTGGTTTGTTGGTTTTTTTTTTTGTTTTGGGTTATTTATTGAGGGAGGTTATTGGAGGTGGGGGGGGGGGTGAGGGATGTGGTTGGGGTGTTGGTTGTGTTTTTGTTGTTGGATTTGGGGTGGTTGGGGGTTATTGGGTTGGGTGCCCCCCAAAAAAAAAAAATTTTTTATACGAACAGATTTTTTTTTTCTTTCTCTCTCTCTCTCTCTCTCTCTCTCTCTCTCGTCTCTCTCTCTCTTCTCTCTCTCTCTCTCTCTCTCTCTCTCCTCTCTCTCTCTCTCTCTCTCTCCTCTCTCTCTCTCTCCTCTCTCTTCTCTCCTCTCTCTCTCTCTCTCTCCCTCTCTCCTCTCTCTCCTCTCTCTCTCCTCTCTCTCTCTCTCTCCTCTCTCTCTCTTCTCAGGTACATGAGGTAATAATTCAGTGGATCTTGCATGGAGATATTTACTTTCCTTCTCCTCCTCTTCCTCTTCTTGGAGCCTTGTTCTCTACTACCCTGTTCTCTTACGTGTAGTTTGATAGTTAGTAGTTTGCAGTTCAGCAGATACCCTCGTTATAGAACAAAGAGTCCCCTGGTATCTGTTGTTCCTATGTACTCCTCCTCCTCCTCCTCCTCCTCCTCCTCCTCCTCCTCCTCCTCCTCCTCCTCCTCCTCCTCCTCCTCCTCCTCCTTCTCCAAATATAACTATCAAATGCAAAATAAATCGTTAACTGAAGTACAGCAGGAAAAGGATTTAGGTGTCATCAGTAATGATCTTAAAACCAGTCCGCATTGCCTAGCTGCCAGTAAAAAGGCGAATATGATGTTGGGCTTTATTAAACGCAATTTTGAACACAAAACTCCGAAAGTAATGACACAATTATACACGTCCTTGGTTAGGCCACACTTGGAATATGCCGTCCAATTCTGGTCGCCCTGTTTCGTAAAAGACCAAGCAAAATTGGAATCAGTGCAAAGAAGAGCAACCAAACAAATTCCATCTCTGCGAAATTCATCTTATGAAGAGAGACTGCGGAAACTTAATATGTTTTCCTTAAAGGATCGTAGAATCCGTGGGGACTTGATAGAAACCTTTAAGATCCTAAAAGGATTTGATGTCATTAATCAAGAGAACCTATTCGAGCTTTCAACTCAAGTGACAACAAGAAATAATGGTTTAAAACTAAACGGTCAACGTTGCATCACTGATCTCCTTAAAAATTATTTCAATGTGAGAGTCGTTGATCGATGGAACAAGTTACCAACAAATGTTGTCGAAGCCAGCACAATAACTACATTTAAAAACAGACTTGACGAGCACTGTAAAGTAAATGGGTATTGATAGTGCCCTGCGAATTCATATTTAGTCCCCCGGATCGATTAGTTGTAGTGGTAGTGGTAGTTGTAGTTAGTATATTTTCATACCTATTTTCTGCACTATGAAACTTCCGTGTTCCTATCTTCTTTTAAGGACATGGTATCCTTTTCCAACTGTTTTCTTACAAGTAGTTGATAGTTAGTAGTATGTAGTTCAGCAGATACCCTCGTCATGGACCAATAGGTCTCCTGGTGTCTGTTATTCCTATGTAATCCTATGTAATCCTCCTCCTCCTCCTCCTCCTCCTCCTCCTCCTCCTCCTCCTCTTCCTACATCTTCTTCATATGTTCTTCTTTATCCAGTTTCTCTCTTTCATTCCAGTCTTTATCAGTTCTCTCTATCCCCGTTCTTCTCTTCGCCCTCCTCCATCTTCCTCCTCTTCCTCCTCCTCTTTTTATGTGCTGCCCTCGTGTCTTCCAAGTATAAGAGAGAGAGAGAGAGAGAGAGAGAGAGAGAGAGAGAGAGAGAAGAGGAGAGGAGAGGAAGAGAGAGAGAGAGAGAGAGAGAGAGGGAGGGAGGAAGAGAGGAGGAGAGAAAAAGAAAAATGTTAGGGNTGCAACCCACCAGCGGGTCGGGGGTTGGGGCCCCCTTTTTTGGGGCTGATGACAATGAGGACGGAAAGCTTGCTGTCCGGGAATGCGGGGCCACCGCCCAATGCTGTTATCACTACTGCCTGCAGTGTGTGCGGTCATGCGAACTCCCAAAGTGCCTTGCCTCGAATGGCCTGAGTGTACGGCATGTGCAGTTACGACTCCGAAAAGGCTTTGAAAAGACCCGGTAGCACAAATCAGATTCCGATCTGCGTAATGATTTGAGAGGATTTTGGCCAAATATAAGTAAAAAGCCCGGGCTGCTTATGTGTATTTCGGACTTGTATTAAATGTAAAATTCTTATTCATTTTATGACTTTGGCATTCCTGCCCCCAAAATTTACTTTTAAAAAATTTTTTTCTAAATTTTCGGTAGGGTTTCTACTAAAGAATGATACGCCCTTTAAAGCTCCAGTGTGAAAGGGCTATCATTAAAAAATAAACTAAGCATGTACAATAAAAACCCCTAAAGAATTATCCCCCGGGGTGGTACCGATATCCCAAAATTCGGGTTTTGGGCTCAGGATAGTCCATGAGCCAGGCCAGTTTCGGTCCACCGGGGGTGACTAAACCAATGGTCTAAAAATGTTTATAGGGACTGAAAATCATTAAGATATGATAGCCTTCCCGCCTGGTAGTTTATCTGTTTTTTTGATGAAAGGGGGGTGCTACCCAAAAAAAAAGTTTTTTCACTGACGCTCGGGGTTCCCCCTCATTTTCTTTAAAATAAATCACACGATCGTTGCGAAATTTTGGACCCTTGTAAAAATTTGTTTTCCTCCCAAGTTGTTCCTAGGTATTTTTAAAATTTTCCTCATATTTTGGGATTTCCCTAAAAAAAATATTTTGGGTATTTTCCCATAAATCTGGAATAAATCCCTAAATATGGGAGAAATTAAAATATATTCTAACG
Source organism: Chionoecetes opilio (assembly GCA_016584305.1). Lineage (NCBI taxonomy): Eukaryota > Metazoa > Arthropoda > Malacostraca > Decapoda > Majidae > Chionoecetes > Chionoecetes opilio. The sequence continues at coordinate 269,682 of JACEEZ010019097.1, read as the reverse complement.
CTCTTTTTTCAAATTTGTTCTCTACAAGAGTTTTTCCCGATGTATATTTAAATTTTCCCCATTTTTAAAGGGTTTATTTCATATTTGGTGATTTTTTTGATCCGACAATGATACCTTTGGTTTTTTTTGCCTATGAAAAGGTGAACTATGCCCGATTCCTCCCCTACTACTATCCCCTGATGCCCTCGCTCCCCATTGAACACCCAGAGGCCCCTGAACCTCATCAAGGTGGTTTTTTTCGTCCGGGTAGCAAGAACCCCCTTTGGGACGGATTCCTGTGGCCAGAACCATCGAAGAGACATCCAAAAAACCCCCAGACCCCAGGGGGCAAAAAAGGGCTTCAGCCTAAAAGGTGGGCTGTCGCCAGGTACTCCCCTGACATCGGAAAATCGCGCAGATCTTGAGGCAGCTCAGGGCCAGGGTATGGCCAAAAGATACTATTTTCAGCCACCCAGACCTACGTGCCCGGATTAGAAGAGATAGGCCGATGCCCCCAAATTTTTATTTTAAACTGATAAAGCCGCTGGTTGACCCCTTAAACGCAGAGAAAGGAATTTTTAGTTTGTCAACTGCACTACAGCCCACCAAAGTTCCAAGACCTTCTGGGGCCTACAAAATGGAGGATGCAATCAAGCCTTCAGGAAAGCGCCGGAGACCGATCCCCAAACTATACAGTTTCATCACATACGAAGACAAACTGAGAACGTTCCTAACTCAGAATGAAGCCACGCTCAAAGGCCATGAAAAGGAGGCTATTTGAGGCTGACAGGAACCTTTTTGGGCCAATGATCCTTGTTGCTGAGAACGAAAGCTCAAAAGTGATGCCTTGGTCTCCCCGGGGGCCTTTGCCGGGCACTTCCCAGCGGTGAGGGGTCCCCTCCGCAAGACCAAAAAGGGCTCCCTAGCAAGGGAGTTGGAGGGAAGTTTCTCCTGCAGAGGTGTCCCCCGGAGCCCTCTGTACCATAATTGATGGGATGACCCCGGGCCAAATGAAGGGAAAAGACAACACTTTTTTTACAGCTTGCGGGACGCAGAGTCACGTTGTCCAGAGGTCTAAAAACAGGCCATTGATGTTTTTTTGACGTCTACAAGGGGCATCCCAAAAATGCAGAAGACCACAAGTGCAGGCCAGGGTCCATTTCAAAAACATTCACCGGGCACAACATCCCGCAGGGGAAAGTTACTCGGTAGTTCCTCCAACAAGGCATTCATCAAATTCCTGGTAAAAAGAATGGAAAAAACCCCAGCAAAAGGGGAAGCTCGGGGCAGGGCGTAGTCACTGTGAGCACTCTGCTTCAAGATCACCAAAAAGCGGGGGGAAGAGGCTCCTGAGCTTAACAATCAAAAAGAAGCGCACACGCCTCCTTTTCCATGCACTTTATGCAGCAGAAACTGGTACAAATCGTCTCATCACTGCAGAGGTCGACGTCTGGTCCTGTGTCTGGGCATGTGCCCAATCCCCTCCCACCTGTTCCGAAATGCGGGGCGAAGAACCGGACAAGATTCCTGGATTCCCACACTGACCGTACACTGGGAGGCACGTGTGTGATTCTTGATTGGTATGCATGCTTTACAGGCTGGATACCGTCATTGCTTCGCTGGCCGGGGGGGAAAATGACGACACTCAAGGGTGAAATGGACAAGACATACCAGGATCTTTCCACGAACTTGGGCGCTCTGGAAATGTCTCCTGAAATCTTTAGAAGCAAGGAATCACCCGCCCCCAAAGTCCTGCCTCTACCCACACAACTGAGGGGAACAAACTTCGGGATAGCTGTTCTGTGCGAGACGTGGAAGGTGGAGTCAAGTCAACTCCCTCCTTGTGGGGCTGCCTCTTCATGCATGCACTAACGCAAACTACCAGGCTGGATCTGGGGAGAAGTCGCAGAGCCGCCTTTGTTGCGAACCCAAAAACTGCGGCTGGGTGACAGATGAGGGCGGCAAAACTTTTCTGTCAACTGGTGCGAGGGTCACCAGCACCCAAAGCTGTTTGCAGCTACTTCCTGCCAAGTTTTTGCGGTCTGCGAACTCCCTAATCACTTGCTCAGCAAAGGCCTAAGTGACGGACAGTGCAGGTTTCAACATGCCAGAAAGGGTATTGAAGAAAACCGGTGCACAACGTCAGATTCCGAGTCTGACGTAGATGATATTGAGGAGGGTTTTTTGGCCATAATAGTAAGTACAAGCCCATGGCATGCTTAGTGTGTATTTACAGGACTTGTATTAAATGTGACAATTACTATATTCATTTTAGTGACATTTAGGCATTCCTGTCCCCAAATTTGACATTTTAAAATTTTTCTGAATTTTCGGTAGGGTGTGTCTACTCAAGAAGTGATAACGACCATTAAGCTACCAGTGTGCAAGGGCTATCATATCAAAACATAAACTAGAGACATGTAGCAAGCTAAAAACACCTAAGAGAATTAGTCACCCCGGGTGGTACCGATATCCCAAAATTCGGGTCTTGGCTCATGGACTATTATCTCAGACTTCCACTACATAATTGTGTAAAATACAAAACGCATGAAAGAGAGGGAAAGTGTTCTAAACAGAACACTTTTCTGTAGGGTTGGGCTTCAAAATGGCATAGAATCATTCTTTTTTTTTTACAATGGCTGTCTTTTAATGTCATTCTATATATCTAGTTGTATTTCTTTAGTGGCTAACAGAAGGAGATTGACTGTTTGTGCTTGTTGGAGAGTCATTTCATGAACAACTTTTGATGTGTGCGTGACTGTGTCTTGTGTGTCTTGTGCACAAATGATTAAATGCTATTAGCTATATTTTCTTCCACTGGTCATTCAAGTTTCTTTAGGTTTTTGTACAATGTTAACTTTGTTAACTTTGAATGCAATTCCAAATGTCAGAGTTTCTTTTATGGCTAACGGAAGGAGATTAAATCATCAAAATGTTGCTTATTTAGTCACATTATGAAGCTATCTATTTGTGCAGCAGTATGCAAGTTAATAAAGAGAACATTGCTTCAGTGTCATAAAATGTATCAATTAAATTGCCTTTCAAATACTATAAAGATACTACACTAATGAAGTATGTGGCGTTCGCACTTCACACAGCATTAGTTAGTACAAATATTACCTGATGCGGGAAATCCCGGGATCCCGGGAAATATCCCGCTTTGTCTCAGAATCTCGGGTTGCTAAGAAACCTGCAGAACAGGACACCCGTGTGTGTGTGTGTGTGTGTGTGTGTGTGTGTGTGTGTGTCTGTGTGTGTCTGTGTGTCGTGTGTGTGTCTGTGTGTCTGTGTGTGTGTGTGTGTGTGTGTGTCTGTGTGTCTGTGTGTGTGTGTGTGTGTCTGTGTGTGTCTGTGTGTGTGTGTGTGTGTGTGTGTGTGGTGTCTGTGTGTGTCTGTGTGTGTGTGTGTGTGTGTGGTGTGTGTCTGTGTCTGTGTCTGTGTGTCTGTGTCTGTGTGTCTGTGTCTGTGTCTGTGTCTGTGTCTGTGTCTGTGTCTGTGTCTGTGTCTGTGTGTGTGTGTGTGTGTGTGTGTGTGTGTGTGTGTGTGTGGTGTGTGTGTGTGTGTGTGTGTGTGTGTGTGTGTGTGTGTGTGTGTGTGTGTGTGTGTGTGTGTGTGTGTGTGTGTGTGTGTGTGTGTAGTGTGTGTGTGTGTGTGTGTAGTGTGTGTGTGTGTGTGTGTGTGTCAGAGCCGTAGATAGGGAGAGTTTGGCCACTCACTTCCCAGGCGCCATGTGGCCGCTGTGCCCGCGCTGCCAGCCTGCCTCCCACCCCGCGCTGCCACACTGTCTGGTCACTTTGGCCTTCCATAAGATATTCATTTAAAGTACTAATGATACTTTGTCATTTTTTGTAAGGACTTCATTACAATATACATAATTGGAATCATACAGAAAAAAATGAGGGTTGTTGATCAGTCTTACAATAATATAATAATGATTTTATTATCAATATACCCAATGCCTCTCAGCAACGTACACCCTGTATGACTCCTGTCTCATATATATACGTATTTTTCATCGATGTGTACTTGACTCGATATTATGGTCTGCTGTGTGGTAACAGTGGTTGCTATAAACCCTATTGGAGAGTTACGGGAAGCAGCATTATGAGGACAATAACACATCTCAGAGTAAAGGTTTTTTAAAGGAGCGAAAGAAAAAATGTCAACCCTTTAAAAGGAAAAAGACAGCTTTAGGAAGTATCATGTCAAGGGTCTTTAACAAGGACCAGTTTGCTAGTCTCGGTCGTGGCAGTCAGGTGGTAATAGCAGAGGACTGAAGTGGTCAAATGAGACAGTTAAAAAGGGGCCTTCAGCTGAAGTTTGCTTGTGGGTCAACAGGTTATGATTTGCTTTTGCAACACAAAGCAGCCCTACCTTCCTTCGGTCACTGAGGAGCAGACTTGAGTTGTTATTGTGGAACCCGGTATATCTGCCCCCTCTCTGCCCCCGTCTCTGGCCCCCCCCCGTCATAGGCTAGTTAAAGAAAGCACGATTTAACCACACCGTCTACACGCACTGTAAACACGAGAGGGGCGAGACTCAGCTGCCTCGGCTGCAGCTTTTGTGTTCACAAGTGGCGCGGCGGCGGCGCAGACATGAATCGTAAAAGCAATATGAAAGTAACTTAAAGTTTGGTCTGGTTTTAATGAAAATACACTTAGTAACGTATTGAAAATAATTAAATAACATATAATGACTTTTTATTCTGATATTATATTTGTTAATAGTGTATCAATGGACCCTACCCATAACTACGTCACGGTTTGTTTACATCGGTGCATTGTGGGGATAAGGCGGGGTCGCCGCGGGTGGACCTACGAAGGGAAAACTACGGCGATGGAAGAATTTAGAGTTATTTTGCGCGAAATTGATATTCCAGGTGCTATATTACTTGCTTTTGTTCTCGCTACAACACTATAGAGAAGACCTGAGGTAATGGTGATGTGCAGAGGCTTCTAAAACCAAGAAAACAGAGTCATAACAGAGCCTCGTCAAAAGGTAAGCAACTGGTAGGTACGTAATGTGTCCCTACCACTTGCTTACTTCTTAATGAGACTCTGCTGTGACTGTTTTCCTGGTTTAGAAGCCTTTGCACATCAACCATCACCTCAGGTCTTCTCTATGTTGTCAGCGAGCACGGAAATATAGCACCTGGAATATCAATTTCGACCGCAACAACTCGAAATTTTTTCATCGTCGTAGGCTTCTCTTTGTAGGTTGTACATATTCATGGTTATGATTGAATTAAAATACCTTATTAATTGAGTTCCTTTTGTTGTCTTTCCTCATAATAAGTAGTGGTACATCATGGTTTAAGTGTTACTTGACGAGCCAATGCATACTCTTGAGTCTATACCACGGTTACCGGTCATTTCGCCCACACGTCAATTCGCCCACAAGACATTTCGCCCACATGTAAGAGTCAATTCGCCACACACCACTACACACACTACTACACACACACCACCACACCACACACCCATTCACTCACCCATTACCCATCAACCCCCACCCATTCACTCACCCATTACCCATCACCACACACCCATTCACTCACCCATTACCCATCAACCCTCACCTATTCCCTCACCCATCACCCCCCACCCATTCACTCACACATTACCCATCACCACACACCCATTCACTCACCCATTACCCATCAACCCCCACCTATTCCCTCACCCATCACCCATCACCCCCCACCCATTCACTCACCCATTACCCATCACCACACACCCATTCACTCACCCATTACCCATCACCCCCCACCCATTCACTCACCCATTACCCATCACCCCCCACCCATTCACTCACCCATTACCCATCACCACACACCCATTCACTCACCCATTACCCATCAACCCCCACCTATTCCCTCACCCATCACCCATCACCCCCCACCCATTCACTCACACATTACCCATCACCACACACCCATTCACTCACCTATTACCCATCACCCCCCACCTATTCCCTCACCCATCACCCATCACCCCACCCATTCACTCACCCATTACCCATCACCCTACATCAAGGTTTCCTCAATTCTCGCAACCCACATTTTTTTTTAACAATTCTCGCTAATAGGCTACTAAAAAAAAATTAAGAAAAAAAAATTGATCGGATCATCCCATACGTGGGCTTATAATGTGCCCCTGGTCGAGCTGGTTCCAAAACTGTGCCATATGCTAAGATTCTGCCACGGGGCGCGGAACTTAGCGCGGACACACACACACACACACAGACACACACACACACACACAGACACACACACACACACACAGACACACAGACACACACACACACACACAGACACACACACACACACACACAGACACACACACACACACACAGACACACACACACACATACAGACACACACACACACACACAGACACACACACACACACACACACACACACACACACACACACACAGACACACACACACACACACACAGACACACACACACACACACACACACACAGACACACTTTCGCTTATATTATTATAGATAAGACATTTGTATTGGCTTAACTACAAACATTTATAGAAATATCACGATGGTAAATGGATTGTCAAATCAGCAACTAATCTGAATGATCTTGAAAGTCACCTGGGAAAATGTGAAGGCTGAGGCCTGCCTCGTGCCCCCAGGAGACCCAGGCAAGCCCTCCAAGGGAAGCCCGCACCTGCAAGGGCCCGCCGCACTGAAAGCTGATGTGAGGCGGTGAGGTTAATAATCCACCTAGGCTACCCTTACCCCTGGCAACTGAGGATCGCAACGCCGGAGATTTGTAATACTGTACCGACTGTGCGATAAAGATGACACATTCTTGAACATTACCTGCGAGATGGTGCATTCACCTTGCGAATAAAAGTTATGAAGCTTAATTCTCTCTCTCTCTCTCTCTCTCTCTCTCTCTCTCTCTCTCTCTCTCTCTCTCTCTCTCTCTCTCTCTCTCTCTCTCTCTCTCTCTCTCTCTCTCTCTCTCTCTCTCATTTTATCGTGCATAATTGCAGAGAGAGTGTGTAGTTAGTGTGTAGAGTCTGTAGAGAATTGTAGCGGAGTGTGGTCTTGGGGGGGAGGGGGGAGTACTGAGGGGTAGAGGCATGATGGAGTGTGGTCTGGGGGGAGGGGGGGACTGAGGGGTAGAGGCATGATGGAGTGTGGTCTGGGGGGGAGGGGGGGACTGAGGGGTAGAGGCATGATGGAGTGTGGTCTGGGGGGGAGGGGGGGACTGAGGGGTAGAGGCATGATGGAGTGTAGTCTGGGGGGGGGGGACTGAGGGGTAGAGGCATGATGGAGTGTGGTCTGGGGGGGACTGAGGGGTAGAGGCATGATGGAGTGTAGTCTGGGGGGGAGGGGGGACTGAGGGGTTGAGGCATGATGGAGTGTGGTCTGGGGGGGGGGGGACTGAGGGTAGAGGCATGATGGAGTGTGGTCTGGGGGGGACTGAGGGGTAGAGGCATGATGGAGTGTAGTCTGGGGGGGAGGGGGGGACTGAGGGGTTGAGGCATGATGGAGTGTGGTCTGGGGGGGGGGGACTGAGGGTAGAGGCATGATGGAGTGTGGTCTGGGGGGGCGGGGACTGAGGGGTAGAGGCATGATGGAGTGTGGTCTGGGGGGGGGGACTGAGGGGTAGAGGCATGATGGAGTGTGGTCTGGGGGGGGGGGACTGAGGGGTAGAGGCATGATGGAGTGTGGTCTGGGGGGGAGGGGGGGGGACTGAGGGGTAGAGGCATGATGGAGTGTGGTCTGGGGGGGGGGGGACTGAGGGGTAGAGGCATGATGGAGTGTGGTCTGGGGGGGGGACTGAGGGGTAGAGGCATGATGGAGTGTGGTCTGGGGGGGAGGGGGGCGGGACTGAGGGGTAGAGGCATGATGGAGTGTGGTCTGGGGGGGAGGGGGGGGGGACTGAGGGGTAGAGGCATGATGGAGTTATGATAAGGATAGATGAGGAGAAGGTGGGGGGAGGTGAGGCATATAGTAGTGCTGAAGACATACAGATATATAGACAGAAATACAAGTTAGACTCACAATAGAAGAGTAAAGCGTAACGTCACAAAGCCTGAAAATCTCAGCTCAACAAATAACGGTGTTCCCGCCAGCATATTCCCCAACTCTATGTGAGTATGTGGTTTCACAGTGAAGACGCTTGGCTGTAGATCCGAAACTAACCATAGGATTTTCTCGAAAATACGCTCATTGTGATTCCCACTCAAAGTTACGTGACATTATACTGAACGTAAATTGACTTAACCGTAAACCTTGGCCGATCAAAGTATGGTTAACCTACGGGGGAAACCAAAATGAGACGCTTCGACGCAGTGACGTCAATAGACTATAACAGTGAGCTCGATCTGCCATCTGGTGGCTGTCTGGGAACCTCCCGTCAGCTCAGGACGTCGGGTCTCGGGATGTCAGGCTTGCTTATTTTCCATTATTTCCTACCAAAGCAGCTACAATTAAGTGTTGTCATGGTCAACATAGGTTTATGCAAAATGTAAATATACGAGTTTTACATTATTCATGGCGTTATAATGAGGATTGTTGGCAAAATAGAAGCATTCGACCACAGGTGTCCTACAACATTCTACTAAATACTGTAGAGGAATGCTTCAAGGCGGGTGTATGGGTAAATATTACCTTCATGCATGCAAAGATAACATTTACCCATACACTCTTCCTTTCATCCTTCCCCCTCTCTACCATCTACCTCCTTGCCTCCCTCCCTCCTTACCTTCCCTTCCTCCCTCCCTCCCTCCCTCCTTCCCTTCGCATATAAACAACCTCGTCGCGGAGGCATCACAAACGCAAGTCACGCACACCAACATGCGGTCATTCCTCACTCTCCTGACGGCGGCGCTGCTGGGGTTTTCGCTGACCTGCCACCTCGCCCTCGTCGTCAGCCACAGCCACACTTGCAAAACGCATCGGAACATCGTGCGTCCTCGAGGGTGCAGGAGGAAGGTAGCGGGAGTGAAGTGACCAGGTGTTGCAAGACCTTACCTTGTGTTGCCGGCCAGATCCCTGCAGCTCCTCGTAACTCTCCTGGAATCCCGAACTGGCCAGGATAAAAGGATGAGATTGACGATATACCTGTTGTCCTATCCTCCTTCTCTTCCTTATCGCCTTGTGCTGTCTGTTCTTCCTTTGTATTCCTCCTACGGTGTCAATGCTGGAGCTCAAAATATGAGCTCCTCAGCGTCATTAGACTGGTTCTAATGCAGTGTGTCGGTGTTAAGGAGTGGCTGATCGGATGACTAAGCTGGAAGCCGAGAAGACAAGGATGATACAAAGTCTTCAAACCTTTTTCTGTCTGTATATCACCTTCATATTTGAACACAAAAAAAAATGAGTATGTTAAGAATAGCTGTCATCGTACACCTGTTGTTGTTGTTTGTTGTGCGTCCTGTTTGCGTCCCACCTTGGCGCCCCAGGCAGGAGGCTGTGTCGCCGTCACATAAGAACATAAGAACATAAGAAAATAATGAAGTTACAAAGAGGCCGTGAAACCCACCTACACGAGGTAGTTCCTGTAAGCATCAAACTTGCTTGTGATGACCTCTGCTTGTGTGTTGTGTGTGTGTGTGTGTGTGTGTGTGTGTGTGTGTTGTTGAGCAAGAGGAGGGGTAAGGAAGAGGCGAGGCTTATCCTGATATGGATGTAAACACACACACACACACACACACACACACACACACACACACACACACATACACACACACACATACACATACACATACACACACACACACTGTCCGTAAGGGTCAATGGTATACGGGCGATGACGCATCAGCATCGCTCTGTGGTCCCGCGTTCAATCCCCGCCCAAGGGATTTTTCACTGACGAATACGAGCGGTTACTGTCCCCCTTGAGCAGGGAGATGGGGTGTGTGGTGTGTGACGGCCCAGCATTACCCAAAGATCGGTCACTATGAGATCTAAGCTCTTTCCGATAGGGTAACAGCTGGTGGTCGCGAGTCCAATACGTGATCAGGCTGTTTTATAATACAATAACATAACAATAACATCAATAATAATAATAATAATAATAATAAATAATAATAATAATAATATAATAATAATAATAATAATAATAAATAATAATATAATAATAATAGTAACAATAATAATAATAATAATAATAATAATAACAATAATAATAATAATAATAATAATAATAATAAACAATAACAATAATAATAATAATAATAATAAATAATAATAATATCCATGATAATAATACAACGTTTCATTGTAGTACATCTATTGCAGGAAAACAAAAGCACGTCACGTCACAAATTGTCTAAAGATTCAAACAAATGAACAAAAACAAGACGCGAACACTGCTGAGATTCTCCTTTTTACATCACGTTGCTGGAAACAGGTTCTCGAAATTCCTTGCTTGTTATTTATTCTTGTTTTTGTTATTGTTCCTGTTCATCTTTCCTTTCTTTGTCTTCTTCTTTTTGTTCTTTGTCTTCTTGTTCTTTATCTTCGTCTTTTTCTTTCACCTTCTCCTACTCTTCGTCCTCCTCCTCCTCCTCCTCCTCCTCCTCCTCCTCCTAGCCACACCTGTAGCTACATCTTGCTACCTGGCGTCCAGCACACACCTGACACACGCATCACTCCACACCTGCACACACAAACAAGGGTTTTAAACACACCGACGCAAACCACCATCACTTTACACACACCGGCATGCGATATATTCCTTTCGTACACACACACACACACACACACACACACACACACACACACACACACACACACACACACACACACACACACCACACACACACACACACACACCTACACACACACACACACACACACCTGTAGTAGATCATCACAGGTGCCTTACTGCCACCACAGCTGCCATCATTATATCGTAAAGTCCTCAACTATTTCTATTTCCCTCGGTATCCTGTTCCTGGTATCTGCGACGGTACGGCCTGATCCCTCACGTGATCATTAACGTTGCAGGGGTGCTTACGGTAGCACTGTCCATTGATCTCTCTCCAACACGTTCGGCAGGGAGGTGTTAAAATTACTATGTTGGCTTCTGCGTGCGGGAGGACGGGCGGAGAGGGGGAAGAGGACCCCCCCGGCGCCGCAGGGAGCGAAGGACGCTTTTTGGGGTTTTCGGTGGGTCTTGTGTGGGTGACTTTTTTTTGTGACCGTGAGGCGCTTATAGCGAGTGAGGGATGGGGGGAATTCCCGGGATAGCCAGCCTTTTCCCCTACCCTATCTTGCTAAACAACAAACACACACAAACACACACCACAACACGAGCGAGGTCATACAAGCGGGTTGTGTTTTGGACTGACGACGAACACCCTTCGCCGGGGCCCCAAAAGGCGGGGAAGGGGCACAAGGGGGGAAGGAGGGAGGGAAGGAAGTGGATGTGAGGGAGGGGGGAGGGGAAAAGGATTTAGGAGAGGGAGGGGGGAAGGGAGGGACAGTAAAAAGATTTCAATGTTTCATTACCATTACCTGTAATTATGAGACTTTTCTCAAAAGAGGTGGGGGGGTGTGTGTGTGGGGTGTGTGTGGTGTGTGTGGTGTGGCTTTTGAGCGGAGGGTGGAAAGGCGGGGGCGGGGTCGCCTTCCCTGTGGAGGAGGTTGTGTGTAGTGGATCGTCAGAGGAGAGGCATGTCGTGGAGATTTGTCCGTGACTCAATATTTAAAGTGTTACACATTAACACTTGGATGATTTGTTTTGCAATTTTAGTAATGTGTTATGTGCAAAAGTTTATGAATATTTCGGGGGTTGTTAGTTTGCATTGTAAAGTGGTTTTTTGGGATTTATTGGTCTTGTAAACATACCCAATAATTAAAAGGTTTTTTCAGATATTTTTTGTTGTTAGGGGTTTTTTTTCGGGAAGATTAACCTTTTTGGATACAACTAGTTTTTATATTTATAATGATAGGTACCTTTTTATTTACGTATCTTAAATTTGAATGTGTTTGGTTTTTTGGTTTGTCAATAAAATAAATAAACAAACTAAACTGTGTGGGTGGTGGTATGTGGTGTGTGTGTGTGGTGTTTGCGGTGTGTGTTTGTGGGTGTTTGGTTTTACGTGTGTGTGTGTGTGTGGTGTGTGTGTGTGGTGTGTGTGGTTGGTGTGGTGTGTGTTTTTGGTGTTTTCGCCCCCGGTGATCACGTAGGACTCGCGACCACCAGTGTTATCTCCCGGAAAAAAAACTTTGATTCATATAGTCTTCTCTTCTCTCCCCTCTCCCCTTCTCTCTCTCTTCTCTCTCTCTCTCTCTCTCTTCTCTTTATACTTGGAAGACCGAGGCAGCACAAAAAGAGGAGGAGGAAGAGGAGGAATGGAGGAGGGCGAAAAGAAGAAACGGGGATTTGAGAGAAGATAAAGTGGAATGAAAAAGAGGAACTGGATAAAGAAAAACAAATGAAGATGTAGGAAAAGGAGGATTTTAATAGGAAAAACAGCACCCGGAGACCCATTGGTCCATTGCGAGGGATCTGCGAATACATACTACTAAAAATAACTACTTTTAAGAAAAAAAGTTGGGAAAAAGATACCATGTCCCCCAAAAAGGGGAGGAATGGGGTTTTCAGAGTGCAGAAAATAGGGTATAAAAATACTAACTAAATACCCCCTACCACTCAATAAACGATACGGGGTGATACGAATTTGCACTATCAATACCATTTTCTTTTCAGTGGCGTCAAGTTGTTTTTTAATGTGTTATTTGCTGGTCCCCAAATTTGTGGTAAATGTTCATCGTTAACACTCAAAAATTGAATANTTTTCGTTTTTTTTTTTTTATTTTTTTTCTTTGTCTCTTTTTTGGTTCTTTCTTTCTTCTCTCTTTCTTTCACCCTCTCTCTCTCTTCTTTCCTCCTCCCTTTCCCTCCTCCTCTCTTACCTCCTCCTCCTGCCACACCTGTACATCTTGTATAAATAATATATCTATATATATTATATATATATATATATATATATATATAATATATATATGATATATATTAATATATATATAGATATATATATATATATATATACAGAGAGAGAGAGGAGAGAGAGGAGAGGAGAGAGAGAGAGAGAGGAGAGAGAGAGAGAGAGAGAGAGAGAGAGAGAGAGAGAGAGAGAGAGAGAGAGAGAGAGAGGAGAGAGAGAGAGAGAGGAGAGAGAGAGTTAACTATGAAATGTATAGAGAGATAAATGGGTAGAAGTTACTAGGTGTTGTATGTACCTGTAAAAGTAGGTGTATATTAATCACAATGGAAAATGATTAGTAATTTTGTCAAATATTGATTTTGTTTATGAAAGTCAAATGTTTTTGGGTACGAAAAATAGTTCGAAATTACGGTACGGAAATTAATCGTACTAGTACGGTACGATGCAAATATTCAGGTACGGTACGGAATTACGGTACTGTATTTATCTGAGGTACGAATTACGAAAAATATTACCGTACCGTACCGTACTACATGCCCTGCGTGACACCACACACCCCATCTCCCTGCTCAAGGGGGATAGTAACCGCCCGCATTTGTCAGTTAAAAATCCCTAGGGCGGGGATTGAACGCGGGACCACAGAGTGAGGGCTGATTGCGTCAATCGCCCGTTTACATTGACCTTACGGACAGTGTTGTGTGGTGTGTGGTGTGTGTTGGTGTGTGTGTGTGTGTGTGTGTGTGTGTGTGTGTGTGTGTGTGTGTGTGTGTGTGTGTGTGTGTGTGTGTGTGTGTGTGTGTGTGTGTGTTTACATCCATATCAGGATAAGCCTCGCCTTTACCCTACCCCTACCTCTTGCTCAACAACACACACACACACACACACACACACACACACACACACACACACACACACACACACACACACACACACACACACACACACACGAGCAGAGGTCATCACAAGCAAGTTTGGTGCTTATGTGACGGCGACACAGCCTCCTGCCTGGGGCACCAAGGCGGGACGCAAACAGGACGCACAACAAACAACAACAACAGGTGGACGATGACGGCTATTCTTAACATGGACTCGCATGGAGTCGCAGCATGACGGCAACTACGGTTGCCGTCATGCTGCAACTGTTCCCAACCGTGCTGCGACTGACGCCGAGAGGTTGTAGATGTGGGCAGCGCTCTGGCCCATCCCCCACACCACTTTTCAACCTTCACTTGTGTAGTGAAGTTCCACGCCACCGATGTCGGTCACACTGTTGTCCACACACTTGCCCACCTTGACTAGGCCACAAATACTTATGTGCCTACTAATGTTATTAATTGAACACAATAACTACGACATGGTGATAACAATCGCCAGACAGTAAAGATACTGCGGAAGCAGTATATAGCGCTAAAGATACTGCATTAAAGATATTGCTCTATTTATAGTGGATAACAAGTGTTTGCGGGCCCTTCGGACCCATGTATTGATGTTTGTAGTAGTATACGTATATTAGACAACATGTGATTGCAAACTCCAATCGTGTTGTTGCTGTCGTTGGTCACTGGTCAAAGTGCCTCGGGTAGCCCACGTTCCGTGTGATTCCAACCCTTTGTGTTCCGTGCGATTCCAACACACACACACTCACACACGCACACAAACGTCCATGAGTCTACTGAGTTTGTGGAATGCGGCTAGACGTTACCGCAGAGTTTTTCCTGTAATCTAATACTCCTAAAGTGTTTTTAGCCCAAAACCCCCCTTCAAAATGATTCCATCGACATGGGACCAAGCCGCTTACCACCTACGATTTATTTGCGATTTTTTTAGTCTACTCTCATCAAAATAGAATTTACAGTTTCGGCTACCCAATACAGACAGACAGACACACACACACACACAGACACACGGCTATTCCTATAGTATATTAGATGATGACGATAATAATAATAATAATATCAATAAATATCTCAAAAATTTCCGCTTTTTTTTTCTTTCTTTTTTTCTCTCTCTCTCTCTCTCTCTCTCTCTCCTCTCTCTCTCTTCTCTCCTCTATCTCTCTCTTCTCCTCCTCTCTCTCTCTCTCTCTCTCTCTCTCTTCTCTCTCTCTCTCTCTCTCTCTCTCTCTCTCTCTCTCTCTCTCTCTCTCTCTCTCTCTCTCTCTCTCTCTCTCTCTCTCTCTCTCTCTCTCTCTCTCTCTCTCTCTCTCTCTCCCCGTCGAAAGGGAGAAAGCGTGAGAAAGATCGATCTTTCCCACGCTAGAATAACACTTGCTCCAGTCGCAGCACGGCCCCGACTGGTCGCAGTACGGCCCCGAGTGGTCGCAGTACGGCCCCGACTGGTCGAGGCCAGGTTTGGACCCTTCGGCGACGAGTCCCAGCACGGAGCCGACTTTTTTCCGTTAAATTTTTTGAGTTGCAGACCCGCCCCGAGTATGTAGAGCATGCACCACACAGTCGAGACCCCCTGCGCGCCGCTTCACGAGTTCCACGACCCGACGGCGACGGTCTGGGCCTAACGTCGACCCACATGACGACTGGCGCCGACACAGCATGACTCAGCAAGTCGTGACTGGTCGCCGTCGAGAGTCGTGAAGATGTGAACGGGGCTTTAAGTGAAGTATGTAAATGTGGCACCGCGGAAGATATTTCTGAAGGGTGCTAATCCTGAGGTAGCCTGTGGGTGAGTGGGTGGGTGGGTGGTGGGGGGGGGGTTGAGCAAGAGAAGGGCTAGGAAAGAGGCGAGGCTTATCCTAATATGGATGTAAACACACACACACACACACACACACACACAGACACACACACACACACTGTCCGTAAGGGTCAATGGTATACGGGCGATGACGCATCAGCATCACTCTGTGGTCACGCGTTCAATCCCCGCCCAAGGGATTTTTCACTGACAAATGCGGTTGCTTGCTGTTTCCCTTGAGCAGGGAGATGGGGTGTGTGGTGTGTAACGTCCTAGCCAAGACCAAGGAAGAGAAGGTCAAACCGTTAGCCAAGTAACGCCCAGTATCAATTTCACGGGGCGTGGCTTTCTTCACGAGGCTGTAACGAACTGACCCTGCGCCGTATGACCCTCGCATGACCGCGGCGGGGGCTGCGTTGATGCGTCACAGGCTATGTCACCCCACCGGTTGGAGGTGGTAGGGCGAAACGGTTTAACCTTATATACTCCTTTAGCCTTGGTCACAGCATTACCCAAAGATCGGTCACTATGAGATCTAAGCTCTTTCCGGGAGGGTAACTTCTGGTGGTCGCGAGTCCAATACGTGATCAGTCCGTGGATGAATAACAGACGCGCGCACACACACACACACACACACACACACACACACACACACACACACACACACACACACACACACACAGACCTGTTGAGGAATGTCCCATAATTACAGGGTAAGGTAATGGAACATTAGAAATCCTTCGCTTCATCCCTCCCTCCTTCCTCCATCCCTGAGGCTCTTTCCTCCCTCCCTCCCTCCTTTCCCCTCCCACCCTCCCCTCCCTGCTTCCGATCTTATATAACCTCCCCTCGCCGCTGATGATCCACAAAGCCGAGATACACACACCACAATGCGGTCTTCCCTCCCTCTGGTGTTGCTGGTGTCGCTGGCCTGCCTTCTCACCCTCGGGCACGCCGCCAAGTCGATCTGCGTCGCGGATCGCGACATCGCAGCGCCCATCGTGTACCCGCCGTGTGTGGGCTGCTGGAGGAAGATGCCGATGGAGGAGAGGTGCTGCTTGATGTTTCCCTGTGATGAAGACCAGCCCATCATTCCTCATGGCGGTCCAAAGTAACGAGGACCAGCCTGCCAACCTGTCCTGCCCTTCCTCCTCCTGCTTCTGTGGTATCAACAGTGCAGCCCAGACCAACCACCAGCGCCTCAAGACGTGATATCTCCCTCCTCCTGCGACTGCCACTGATTCTACACCGATGCCGCCCTTCAAGACGTGATATCTCCCTCCTCCTGCGACTGCCAATGATCCTTTACTGACTCCGCCCTGCCTCGTGCCCTCTGCCATCGCTACAGCACTACAAGGGTTATCCTGCTGTACAGAATGCGCTACAGATACACATGTTCCTTCTGCCTTGCCTTGCTCTATGCTCCTACTCAAGACATGTTATAACTCGTTGATGGGTTAAAGAAAAGGTTGTTTTGCCACCAAGATGGGGTGTCTGAGCTGTGGGTACGTACGAAGAGTTACGTACTGCACGTGTGGACGGTTTACGTGCTGGTGTGTGTGTACGTATACGTGTGTGGGTAGGAGCTGTGTGAGTGAGCAAACACATAGAACACACACACACACACACACCACACACACACACACACACACACACACACACACACAACCACACACACACACACACCACAACATAATATATACACCACACACACACTCATACACACACACGTAGCACACATACACACACTACACACACACGT
>JACEEZ010019097.1:237500-240000 GCA_016584305.1 Chionoecetes opilio | reverse complement strand
GCGGAAGATTAATGTCTCTTGGTGGGAGGAGGAGGAAGAGGAGGAGGAGGAGGAAGAGGAAGAGGAGGAGGAGGAGGAGGAGGAGGAGGAGGATTAATAACCGTCCTCTTCATAGTTATTCATGTCGATCGAACTGAAAGGAAAGAAAAAGCTTGTATTAGTACTCTCTCCTCTCTCCTCTCTCTCTTCTTCTCTCTCTCTCCTTCTCTCTCTCTTCTCTCTCTCTCTTCTCTCTCTCTCTTCTCTCTCTCTCCTCTCTCTCTCAAAACAGCAGTGGTAAATGGAAAATCTTTTTACATTTACTTCTTCATAAATGACAATAATTGTGTCCACTTCTCCTCCTCCTCCTCCTCCTCCTCCTTCTTATCCTCCTTTCCCTGTTCTTCTCCCTCCTCCTCTTCCTCCTCCTCCTCCTCCTTCTCCTCCTCCTCCTTCTCCCCCTCCTTCTTCTTCTTATCTTCCTTTCCCTGTTCTTCTCCTTCCTCCTCCTCCTCCTCCTCCTCCTCCTCCTCCTCTTCTTGTAGTAAAAGCTATAGTAGTCGCACAGGCAGCCCCGTTTGGTCCAGTAGGGCTGTTGCTGTCTGTTCTTCCTTTGTATTCCTTTTTTTATTCTTCTTCCTCATCCTCTATAGTTAACCCCTTCACGTCCAGATCTTTCCTTTACTATAAAAAAATGTATGTTGTTAGCCATAAAATTACGAAAAGTAACTGAATATACCAAATTAGTTAGTGGACAAGGATACTAAACAGGTCATAACGATAAAATGTGGTTTATATTCACTAAAAATCGACTAATGGTATCCAAATATCAATGGAAATTACGCTCTGGTCCTCAAGGGGTTAAGTCAAGATTCGTTGCAAGAACCTCTCCAGCAGCCCCATAGTACCACCCACCTATGTTCACGCCATAGCCTTCGTAACCTCGCCCACCTAAATGACCGCCACGATGCGACCTCGGTTCGGAATATCGTAAAAGCCTGTGTGTTCAATGCGCGCAACATCCGAAATAAATGTTCAGACCTCGAAGCCCTTGTTGCGGCCGAAGATTATCATTTTATTACCATATCAGAATCCTGGCTCAACACTACAAATAGAGACTTTTGGATAATCTACCCGGTTACTTACTGTTTAGTTGCGAACCGGTTACTTAATGTATAGTTGCGAACCGGTTAGTTAATGTTTAGTTGCGAACCGGTTACTTAATGTATAGTTGCGAACCGGTTAGTTAATGTTTAGTTGTGAACCGGTTAGTTAATGTATAGTTGTGAACCGGTTAGTTAATGTTTAGTTGCGAACCGGTTACTTAATGTATAGTTGTGAACCGGTTAGTTAATGTTTAGTTGTGAACCGGTTAGTTAATGTATAGTTGTGAACCGGTTACTTAATGTTTAGTTGTGAACTGGTTACTTAATGTTTAGTTGTGAACCGGTTACTTAATGTATAGTTGTGAACCGGTTACTTAATGTTTAGTTGTGAACCGGTTACTTAATGTTTAGTTGTGAACCGGTTACTTAATGTTTAGTTGTGAACCGGTTACTTAATGTTTAGTTGTGAACCGGTTACTTAATGTTTAGTTGTGAACCGGTTACTTAATGTTTAGTTGTGAACCGGTTACTTAATGTTTAGTTGTGAACCGGTTACTTAATGTTTAGTTGTGAACCGGTTACTTAATGTTTAGTTGTGAACCGGTTACTTAATGTTTAGTTGTGAACCGGTTAGTTAATGTTTAGTTGCGAACCGGTTAGTTAATGTTTAGTTGCGAACCGGTTAGTTAATGTTTAGTTGCGAACCGGTTAGTTAATATTTAGTTGTGAACCGGTTAGTTAATGTTTAGTTGCGAACCGGTTAGTTAATGTTTAGTTGCGAACCGGTTAGTTAATGTTTAGTTGCGAACCGGTTACTTAATGTTTAGTTGTGAACCGGTTACTTAATGTTTAGTTGTGAACCGGTTACTTAATGTATAGTTGTGAACCGGTTAGTTAATGTTTAGTTGCGAACCGGTTAGTTAATGTTTAGTTGTGAACCGGTTAGTTAATGTTTAGTTGCGAACCGGTTACTTAATGTATAGTTGTGAACCGGTTACTTAATGTTTAGTTGCGAACCGGTTAGTTAATGTTTAGTTGTGAACCGGTTAGTTAATGTTTAGTTGCGAACCGGTTTCTTAATGTTTAGTTGCGAACCGGTTACTTAATGTATAGTTGTGAACCGGTTAGTTAATGTTTAGTTGCGAACCGGTTAGTTAATGTTTAGTTGTGAACCGGTTAGTTAATGTTTAGTTGCGAACCGGTTAGTTAATATTTAGTTGCGAACCGGTTAGTTAATGTTTAGTTGCGAAAGAGCAAATATAAAAAGTGGAGAGTCTATATAACTCTACGTTGTCCAGTCTTCATCTAACAGTTATAGAAGGCGAGAGAATTGCTAACGTAGACTCACTATTTTTGCTATTGAAGATCCGTTCGAAAATTACTATAATCGGACTCATCTACAGACCCCCAGTTCA
>JACEEZ010019097.1:230000-232500 GCA_016584305.1 Chionoecetes opilio | reverse complement strand
CCTCCCTCCCCCCCTCCCCCCTCCCCCTCCCTTCCCTGTCTGCCTCGTTTAGTTACGGAGCGTCAGGGAGGCAAGTAAATGTCACCGGGGAGCATAGCAAGTAGTGTTTTGTGCCTCGCTTTAGGAAAAACACCAGCGATCTTATGCTCTCCCTGACACCCCAATGTAGTTTACTCGACCACAGGGGGGGGGAGAGGGGAGGGAGGCAGAGGGGCGAGGGAGAGAGGAGGGAGGGAAGGGGGGAGGAAGGGGGAGGAAGGGAGAGAAGAAGGGAGGGAGGGAAGAGGGGAGGGAAGGAAGATAACTTGATAAAGAAGGAGCCTGTTTATTGTCTTTGTCAGAGAGAGAGAGAGAGAGGAGAGAGAGAGAGAGAGAGAGAGAGAGAGAGAGAGAGAGAGAGAGAGAGAGAGAGATCCTGTTCATATAATACACACATTTTTTCTCCCTTTCTCTCTCACTCTCTCACTCTTCCACACACACACACACACACACACACACACACACACACACACACACACACACACACACACACATTGATCTACCTACGTATCTATCTATCTACCTGTACCTGTCTTTGAATTTATCTATATCTTCATCAATCTATTTCTCTATCCATCCATTCATCCATCTATCTATCTATAAACCTATCTATCCTTTGCCTACATCCACCCATCCACCCATACACACATCCATCAAAATCAACATTCACCCATACAACCATATACACATCCATCAAAATCAACATTCACCCATACAACCATATACACATCCATCAAAATCAACATTCACCCATACAACCATATACACATCCATCAAAATCAACATTCACCCATACACACATCCATCAGAATCAACATCCACCCATACAACCATACACACATCCATCAGAATCAACATCCACCCATACAACCATATACACATCCATCAAAATCAACATTCACCCATACAACCATATACACATCCATCAAAATCAACATTCACCCATACAACCATATACACATCCATCAAAATCAACATTCACCCATACAACCATATACACATCCATCAAAATCAACATTCACCCATACAACCATATACACATCCATCAAAATCAACATCCACCCATACAACCATATACACATCGATCAAAATCAACATCCACCCATACAACCATATACACATCCATCAAAATCAACATTCACCCATACAACCATATACACATCCATCAAAATCTCAACATTCACCCATACAACCATATACACATCGATCAAAATCACATTCCACCCATACAACCATATACACATCCTCAAATCAACATCACCATACAACCATTCACAAACCTCAAATCACATTCACTCACCATAGTCTCTATACATTATCCCTTAACTCCACACAACTCCCCAACTCTATCCATTGACTCAGCAAGCTTACTATCCACCACCTCACTCCATCCTTACTCACACATCTATAGTCGCCACACGTTAAGTTGGCGAAAATGAGCCCCTTCACTCCCCCTTCTGAACACACGGGATTGGCTGAGGTGTTGGGTGTTGGGTGAGAATGCCTTACTCCATGTCCCGCCCTAAAGCCCCAACACCCAACACCTCAGCCAATCCCGTGCGTTCGGAAAGAGGGGAGTGAGAAGGCCCCATTTTACATAAGAACATAAGAAAATAAGAAAATAAGGAAGCTACAAGAGACTGAGAGACCTACACGTGGTAGTTCCTGTTACTTAACACTACCTACATCCACTAGTCATCCCCATCCATGAATTTATCTAGCCTCCTTTTAAAGCTCCCTAATAACTCCGCACTGACCACCTGTCTACTGAGGCCATTCCAATCATTTACCACCCTATTTGTGAACCAGTTTCGCCAACTTAACGTGCGGCGGGTATATCTTACTGTCTTATCATCTATACTCACTCACGTATCTCTTACTCATCCTATCACACTTACTCACCCTCTTATACAGGTGTCCGTGAGACATGTAGTTATTGAGCCACAGAGGAGACCACTTGATGATCGGTCTGTCAGGGTTGAAGCCTTCCGCCGCCCCCGCCATCACCACCACCATCACCACCGCCACCACCACCACCGCCCACCTCCTCTCCCACGCCATATGTCCACGCCCGCTCACTGCCATTCTGGGGGGGTGGGGAGAGAGAGAGAGAGAGAGAGAGAGAGAGAGAGAGGAGAGGAGAGAGAGAGAGAGAGAGAGAGAGAGAGAGAGAGAGAGTAAATTGTATGTTTAGTATCAATTTCTATTATAATGAGCACACACACACACACACACACACACACACACACACACACACACACATTCTCTCTCTCTCTCTCTCTCTCTCTCTCTCTCTCTCTCTCTCCTCTCTCTCTCTCTCTCTCTCTCTCTCTCTCTCTCTCTCTCTCTCTCTTTTCTCCTCTCCTCTCTCTTAGCTTAGTGGAATCTGACACCTGTTGACATCACCTGGTTTTTCTCTTAGTTAATGAGATGGCCTCTGGTATGGCTGCTGATTAACGCT
>JACEEZ010019097.1:217500-225000 GCA_016584305.1 Chionoecetes opilio | reverse complement strand
TTTCTAAATCGCCAAACTTTCGAAAAATGTCAACAATGAATACTACTAAAGCATTTGGTTTCTCTGTGTATAATTGGGACAGTGTAAAATGCCGTCAGTAGAACATTTTGCAAACTCATTTTTTGTACGTAATTAATTGCGGAAAAATAACTATGTAAGTTTTTGAAGCACATCTTTAACAATTGTATGAAGTTAGCGTCAATGAAGCGTCAAGTTAGCGTCAATGAAGCGTCAAGTTAGTGTCAATTTTATGAAGTTAGCGTCAATGAAGCGTCAAGTTAGCGTCAATGAAGCGTCAAGTTAGTGTCAATTTTATGAAGTTAGCGTCAATGAAGCGTCAAGTTAGCGTCAATGAAGAGTCAAGTTAGCGTCAATGAAGCGTCAAGTTAGTGTCAATTTTATGAAGTTAGCGTCAATGAAGCGTCAAGTTAGGTCAAGAAGGTCAAGTAGGTCAATTGAAGGTCAATAGGTCAATTTTAGAAGTTAGCGTCAATGAAGCGTCAAGTTAGTGTCAATTTTATGAAGTTAGCGTCAATGAAGCGTCAAGTTAGTGTCAATTTTATGAAGTTAGCGTCAATGAAGCGTCAAGTTAGTGTCAATTTTATGAAGTTAGCGTCAATGAAGCGTCAAGTTAGCATCAATTTTATGAAGCTAGCGTCAATGAAGCGTCAAGTTAGCGTCAATTTTATGAAGTTAGCGTCAAGTTAGCGTCAATTTTATGAAGTTAGCGTCAATGAAGCGTCAAGTTAGCATCAATTTTATGAAGTTAGCGTCAACGAAGCGTCAAGTTAGCGTCAATGAAGCGTCAAGTTAGTGTCAATTTTATGAAGTTAGCGTCAATGAAGCGTCAAGTTAGCGTCAATGTAGCGTCAAGTTAGTATCAATTTTATGAAGTTAGCGTCAATGAAGCGTCAAGTTAGCGTCAATTTTATGAAGTTAGCGTCAATGAAGCGTCAAGTTAGCGTCAATGAAGCGTCAAGTTAGCATCAATTTTATGAAGTTAGCGTCAATGAAGCGTCAAGTTAGCGTCAATTTTATGAAGTTAGCGTCAATGAAGCGTCAAGTTAGTATCAATTTTATGAAGTTAGCGTCAAGTTAGCGTCAATTTTATGAAGTTAGCGTCAATGAAGCGTCAAGTTAGCGTCAATGTAGCGTCAAGTTAGTATCAATTTTATGAAGTTAGCGTCAATGAAGCGTCAAGTTAGCGTCAATGTAGCGTCAAGTTAGTATCAATTTTATGAAGTTAGCGTCAATGAAGCGTCAAGTTAGCGTTAATTTTATGAGGTTAGCGTCAATAAGTCTAAAAATTGCAGGCATATAAGCACACTCCCTTATTTCATTAAGTAACGCAATATGTTGACAGTGCTAACAATTCCTTTTCAACACATCATCATACAGAATAAACTCACCTCTATTTCTTCCTCTCTTATCGCTCATTTTCCTTTTATGTCAATGTGATGAGTTATTTAAGCTCCTTCCCACGCCAGGTATTAACCCCTTGAGGCCCAGATCTTCCCTTTGCTATAAAAAATGGTATGTTGTCGAGCCATAAAATAACAAAAAAAACCTGAATATACCAAATGAGTTAGTGGACAAGGATACTAAACCGCTCATAGCTATTAAACATTGCTTATAGTCACTAAAAATCGTCTAATGGTACACAAATTACAATGGAAATTACGCTCTGGGCCTCAAGGGGTTAAAAGCAGGCCATTATTTTGATGAATATTTCTTTAGAAGACTGCGTTAATAATGTGTCAAGTGTATGTTATAGTTGTTATATTAACGTTTGCTAAAATTAATGATGATTTTATTATTATAGTAGTAGTAGTAGTAGTATCATTAGTATTATTATCATTGTTGTTTTTAGTGATGATAGTAGTAGTAGTAGTAGTAGTAGTAGTAGTAGTAGTAGTAGTAGTAGTAGTAGTAGTAGTAGTAGTAGTAGTAGTAGTAGTGGTGGTAATAGTAGTTATAGTTGTAATTGTAGTAGTGTAGTAGTAGTAGTAGTAGTAGTAGTTATAATAGTTGTAGTAGTAGTAGTAGTAGTAGTAGTAGTAGTAGTAGAAGTAGTAATATAGTTGTAGTAGTTATAATTATAGTTATAGTTGTAATTGTAGTTGTGTAGTAGTAGTAGTAGTAGTTATAGTTGCAATTCTAGTAGTGTAGTAGTAGTAGTAGAAGTAGATATAGTAGTACAAAATTAGTATCAGAATTAATGCAAATAATCAAATGACCTTATATAATCAAAATAACTTCTCTTAAAGGAACAAATCTGAACGAACAAATAATTAAGAATATCAACTTAACTTACTTTTTAAACAATTCTAATCAAAAGTAGAAAAATAAAACTTTACTCACGACAAGCCTAGAGTCACGAGATGAGTCACGAGAGGAATATCTTGACCACGTGAGCGACGCAACAGGTCTGAGGGGAACACTGGCCCCGCCCTCCCTTATATACCCTCGCCCCTCCCACCTCATGACGTCACATACAACCACGCCTATTCTCCACCAATCAGCATCAAGCAAACCCATGACGTCACCGCTCTCGCCTCTCCTATTGGTCGGCCGGGTGATGACGTCATGGCTCTCGTAGCATTACTGAATTTCCTGCTTATCTTAGTAAATATGGAGCCTCTCGCTACCCATAATGGAGGGGGAGGGAGGGAGGGAGGGAGGGAGGGAGGGAAAATGGACAATGGAGGGAGGAGGGAAGGAAAGGGGGCTCTACCGTAGATAAATAACACTATAGTCGCCACCTGCACTGATGTCGCCAGGCGCCATATATTACGAATTATAGCATCACTATATACTGCTGTGTATGTGCCACTGAAGATGATGCACAGTAGTTTATATCATGACTGTATAATCTACCCTGTTTCAGCGTTGTTTTGTGCTTTGTATCTGCAAGTATAGACGGTTAAAAATTTCACTACCCGGTTTTTTTCGGGCGACGACGACAGCGGGAGGACACTCAGAACATAAACACTAGCTGGCGATCTTAGTGTAGGTCGCCACTCGGGTGATATTTTCGGGTAATTTGTTCATTTATAGCCATAATATGACACAGATGAAGACACAAAATGACACAGACTCTCCAGATAGCCCCTTCTAACTGTCCTGAAATCATGGATGTAGAAATGTAAGTATTAACGCCACCACACGTCTGTAAATAAAAAAAAAATACGTTGTCCTGGCGACTTTAGTGTTATCTACGGTAAGGGGAGGCAGGGAGGGAGGGAAAGGGGGCGGTGGAGGGAGGGAGGGAGGGACAGGGGGCGGTGGAGGGAGGGAGGGAGGGAGGGAGGGAGGGCGGTGGAGGGAGGCCATAGGAGGGAAGGAAGGGAAGAAATAAAGGAGAAATTCTTGAGTGGAGATTATGTGTCAGAGAGTGTGGGAGGAGAATTTGCTTAACCTCCTCCTCCTCCTCCTCCTCCTCCTCCTCCTCCTCCTCCTCCTCCTCCTCCTCTCCTCTTCTTCCTAGTATTACCTTCATTGCCTATCTCTCTCCTCTCTCTCTCTCTCTCTCCTCTCTCTCTCTCTCTCTCTCTCTCTTCTCTCTCTCTCTCTCTCTCTCTCTCTCTCTCTCTCTCTCTCTCTCTCTCTCTCTCTCTCTCTCTCTCTCTCTCTCTCTTTCACATATAGAGTGGACATAAATGAATACTAGACATGAACGAACAAAAAAATATAAAAAAGAGGGAGAGAAAGAGAGAAACGTCTAGAGAGGCCAAGAACATTAGGTCAAATTTAACCAAAAGCTAGAAAAAAGTCCTAGCAGGCTGATTTTTTCAGGGTTTACTCAGAGTTAAGTTCTAAATGACATACTAAAAGTCCCTTGGAATCCAACAACAGGAAAACCTTGAAATCAGCATTGCGGCCATAATGATTATTCCATATCGATAACATTGGAAAATTGGTAACTCTGCATCAAGTGGTCAAACAGTGGTGTGTAATACCTGTATATATAGATTTTTTGGCATATGAAATTTATTTATAAACACTAATATTCACTACAGACATTTTTAAGTGGGCAAATGAGTGACATGACATTATTTTGGTGTAAAAAAATATGAAATGTCAGAACAATTTTTTTCAGTAAATTAAAGTAAGTAAAGTAAAACAACTGATACATTGTTCACGTGAAGAACAAAAAAAAAGATAACAATAATGTACAACAGTGAACAAAGTTTACGCATTATCATTATTTATAGAATGTGGAAATGTATTCACAACGCCACTGTTAAAACAAGTTATGTCATAACACAAATGCTTTCAATTAACTTCATCATTACATGATTGCTGCGGCTCATTCAGTGGACTTGTATGAATATAGCTGTCAAGTGCTTAATGTTTGTGCAATTCCTTATATATGCATAGGTTACATAACGTTTAGTTAATGTTCAAGTATCACAGGTAGGTACATCTGAATCTAATTGGATGTTGGAGCATGTAAGTCCATAACACTGACTGCTCAGAATTGAGCAGTTTAAACCCCCTTTCCGACAGCTACAAGCCCTACCACATCCAGTTTTGCAGCCACAGGAGATCATACGCAGCACTTTTGATGGGGCAATTGGCTTCACTGTCTCTATGGCTGCCAATGTACCAATTGCTGTCACTTTCCAACCCCATTCCAAGGGAGACATTTCATTGCCCAGCCACTGTTGCACAGTGTGATAGGTGCGGTATGAATTAAATTTGGCTGCAGCACTTGTAGGAGGCAGTGATTCTATCTTAAACACGGAAACTCTATATATAGTTGGCTTGCCACTCACTGATGGAATAATTTGATCACCATAATGATCTTTCAGTCTTTGATAGAGTTTCTTTCCGGTGTAACCGTACTCCTTATTGCAGTAACTTTCATGTATATTAACAAGCTCAGGCAAAGAGTACTGATACTCATCATTGCCATTTAAATAATCATACAATTTGTGATAGGCCTCACACTTTTCTCTGTCAATGGGTCTACCACCTACACCACTATTATCATTATTCTGGTGACAACCTAGGTAGAAACGTTGAGCACAGTGTCTGTGGTATTTCCCTTCTCAATCAATCAATCATTGGGGGCATACGCCGGGGGGCGCGTCGCCTCGCCCACCCTACGACGCCACTCCCGGGGGTCACCACGCGCGAGTTCCCATGCAGGCTCCTTTCCCATACCAAGCAGCTCTCGACAAGAAACATCAACTTGCCCCAGCCACGAGCCTTGTGGGCGCCCCCTTGGCCTCCTCCACGCCGGATTGTCTCTTACAGATACAACCCGATGGGAAGGATCGGTTTCAGGGTAGCGTGCCACATGCCCATATAGCCGAAGTTGGCGCTGACGGACTATGCAGGTAATAGGCCTCGATTCAGTCTCACGGTGCAATCGCTGATTTGACACGTAATCATCCCAGCGATACCCCATGATTCTGCGAAGACACTTATTACCAAAGGCATTGATTCGTCTCTTCAAGTCACTATTTAGTGTCCATGTCTCACAACCATAGAGTAAGACAGGGATCACAAGCGACTTGAAGATCCGGATCTTTGTCCTCCTGCACAGGTACCGACAACGCCAAATACTCCCGCTGAGCGAGTCCATAACACCGTGGGCTATGCCAATCCGCCGTAAGACTTCTTGACGTGACCCGCCGTCATTATGGACTGCGCTACCAAGGTATGTAAAACTTTCCAAGATCTCAATGTCCTCGCCACACGCATGAACAGACTGTACTGCTTCATCTAGTAAGTCTCCAAAAACCTGGACCTTGGTCTTGAGCCAGGAGACCTCAAGTCCCAAAGGCTTTGCCTCCTCGTGCAGCGCCTCGAGAGCCATCACCAGGACCTCCAGCGACTCAGCAAAGATTACTGCATCATCGGCAAAAACAAGATCAGTGATCTTGGTGTTGCCGACGGATGCTCCACAATCACTTTGATCTCCAACCTTGTCCAATACCCAGTCCATACAAGCGTTGAAAAGTGATGGGGCAAGGACGCACCCTTGCCTCACTCCTGTATTCACAGGAAAGAAGCTGGATACACCTGCTCCACACTTCACAGCACTCTCAGTCCCAGAATACAGACTAGTTATCAAACCAATAGTCCTTGCAGGAATCCCTCGAAGTCGCAGAAGATCCCAGAGTGACTCACGATGCACTGAGTCAAACGCCTTCTTGAGATCAACATAGGCTGCAAGCATCCCCTGTCGAAACTCACGTCGGCGTTCCACCAGGACACGAAGCGCTAGGATACGGTCCGTTGTTGACTTACCAGGCGTGAACCCAGACTGCTGAGGTCTCTGATGCTTCACCAGATGACTGCGAATTCGTGTCAGCAATAGATGGGCAAGCACCTTGCCTGGTACGCTGAGCAGTGTAATACCGCGGTAATTGTTGCAGTCCTGACGGTCCCCTTTCCCTTTCCAGATAGGGACGACCAGCCCCCTTTTCCAGTCAGGAGGAATGGTACCTGATTGCCACACGGCAGTCAGGACAGCATGCAGCCCGCGGATCATGGCCTCACCCCCAGCTTTGAGGAGCTCCGCACTGATATTACAAACACCAGCTGCCTTTCCACCCTTCAACTTTGCTACAGCCTCTCTGACTTCGTCAAGAGAGGGTGCGGTTTCGTCAATGGGAGGATCGGCATCCAATGCCTGTAACCCAGTGGTGTGAAGCTGCTCAGTTGGAGGGTTCACCGTGAACAACTGCCCAAAGTACTCAGCCCAACGAGCCATCTGCCCATCCATGTCCGACACGAGGCGCCCATCTGCTGTTCGAATAGCACTCGCCCGAGAAGGAGACTTGGAACGGAGCTTCTTCAGGGCTCGGTAGGCGGGTCGGAGGTCATTAGCGTTCAAATGACCCTCGACATCCTCAGCGAGACTCCTGACATACCTCTCCTTGTCTCTCCTCAGGAGGGTTCTAGTCCGGCGTGACAGAGCCCTGTGCTGGTCCCGGTTCCCATTCTGCATTCTTATTTCCCTTCTGCAGCCACTAAATCGAAACATCCCTGTATCGCAGTTTAACCTCTGAACCCCATGTATCTCCTCTTGCATCAGATAGTTTTCAACACATTGCTCAAATATTATAAAGTTTCTACACAACTTGATGTTGATTCCTTGGGCTTATATTTATCTTGGAAGATGGGCTTAGAACAATACAAACAGTTTTTTTTTCTACTAAATGCTGGAATTGTACATCGCAGCTTCATGAGATTTACCTCGGTCTCTTCTTCCAGTTTCCTTTTCTATTTCTCTATGGTTGAAGGCCTTGTATAGTCCTTTCTGCAGGCGATATGCACTTTCAGGGGTCGAATCATGCATTGCCAAATCTCATGAAGCCCATCACTACGTGCTTGGCTACACTGTTCAAGTGTCTTCAAATCCTTGTCTCCGACAGTAGCACTATCCTTCAATCCCGTATTTTCTTGGCAGATAATGCACCATTCATCCATTATGATTCAATCGGGAAAAGAAATATATTTGGTTAGCTATCACTGACTGGAAAT
>JACEEZ010019097.1:202500-215000 GCA_016584305.1 Chionoecetes opilio | reverse complement strand
CACCCGTTTTTAAATGATCCGCATTCAAAATCTGTAAATTCCCCGTGCTCTCAAAACACAACAGCGGACAGCAGACGACGCACCACGGCTCGGCGACGTCAAGTTCGGTAGCTTCCCAGCCCTGCCTGATACAAATACACAGAGAATCAGAAATAAATATAGTACTTGAAGAATTTTGGGTGTTTCTGATATATTATTTTTGCGATATGGCATATACTTGCATCCTTCATGGATACAGCAAGAAAGCTGTGCCTTTGCAGAGAGCTTAGCACCCATTTCCGACCTATTTGACCATGATATGTGTGTGTAGCGCCTGGCAGTGGCGGGTGAGAGGAGCGCGGTGTGAAACACACTGGCTTGTCGCACTCCTCTCACCCGCCACTGCCAGGCGCTACACACACATATCATGGTCAAATGGGTCGGAAATGGGTGCTAAGCTCTCTGCAAAGGCACAGCTTTCTTGTTGTATCCATGAAGGATGCAAGTATATGCCACATCGCAAAAAAAATATATTAGAAACACCCAAAATTCTTCAAGTAGTATTTATTTCTGATTCTCTGTGTTTTTGTATCATGCAGGGCTGGGAAGCTACCGAACTTGACGTCACCAGCAAGTTTCGCGCCACGGCTGGAATGAAGCTGTTGTTTTTCCCGCGCTTTTTACAAAAATCATGTTTTTAGGGAAATAAGGCGTGGAAATGAATTATTTTTTGTGGAATAGGTATTTTGAATGAACATTCAACATAATTATGCAAAGAAAAAATGGGTCTGGACGATTACTTTAACCTCAGACTCCTCATTCCGTGTCTTCTGGTGATAATTCCATCTTGAGCAAGTCCTTGTTCCCCTTCATGAAGGCCAATCTCTCAACATTTTCGGAGGTCAGACTCGCTCTCTTGGCTTTCATGATGTCCGCCCCCTGGGAGAACAGTCTCTCCACAGCTGCAGAACTGGATATGACCGTGTTGTACTTAACGAACACATCTACCCAGGCGGCACGGTAAATGGCGGGAAGCATAGCCTGCTCCAGCAGCTTGTTCCCCTGCTTCTCTGAACACCAACTCTCAAGCTCTTTCCCCATCTTGTTGGAGAGGCGGGTAGAGTTGGTGCCCTCTGAAGCTGTGGGTCCTGGGCTCGTCAAAGCCTGGAAATAATAGATACATATGTAATATATATATAAAGTAAAAATTATAAGTAATTGGATTCAGAAAAAAAATATACTGTTACTTAGAAAAAAAATGCTTAGATTGTTTTTAAAATATATTATTCCACTTAAATCATAAATATTACAATAACTTAACAGCATGACGCTCAATATTGCTAATATAATGACTTGGAGTAATGAACTGTCTCAACTGAATTGAATATGCAGTAGATCTTGATAAAATTAACAATTCTCACCTTAAAAAAAATCCTCCTCTTCCTCTTCATCTGGGCTGTTGCCTTTTGAGGTATCCAAGACAGTCGGCTCCGTGACCTCGAACAGCAGTCTTGATTTCACGGCATCTACATTATCAGGGTTAAGAAGGCGGACCACAGGCAGCTTGAAGAGGGGGTGGATTGCTATCAATCAATCATTGGGGGCATACGCCGGGGGTCGCGTTGCCTCGCCCACCCTACGACGACACTTCCAGGCGTCACCACGCGCGAGTCTCCATGCAGGCTCCCTTCCCATACCAAGCAACTCTCGACAGGAAACATCAACTTGCCCCAGCCACGAGCCTTGTGGGCGCCCTCTTGGCCTCCTCCACGCCAGATTGTCTCTTACAGATACAACCCGATGGGAAGGATCGTTTTCAGAAAAGCGTGCCATATGCCCATATAACCGAAGTTGGCGCTGATGGACTATGCACATAATAGGCCTCAATTCAGTCTCACGGTGCAATCGCTGATTTGACACGTAATCATCCCAGCGATACCCCATCATTCTGCGAAGACACTTATTATCAAAGGCATCGATTCGCATCTTCAAGTCGAAATTTAGTGTCCATGTCTCAAAACCATAGAGTAAGACAGGGATTACATGCGACTTGAAGATCCGGATCTTTGTCTTCCTGCACAGGTACCGACAAAGCCTAATAAGCTGAGCGAGTCCATAAAACCGTGGGCTATGCCAATCCACAGTAAGACTTCTTGACGTGACCCGCCATCATTATGGACTGCGCTACCAAGGTATGTAAGACTTTCCAAGATCTCAATGTCCTCGCCGCACGCATGAACAGACTGTACTGTTTCATCTAGTAAGCCTCCAACACCTGGACCTTGGTCTTGAGCCAGGAGACCTCAAGTCCCAAAGGCTTTGCCTCCTCGTGCAGCGCCTCGAGAGCCATCACCAGGACCTCTAGCGACTCAGAAGATCAGTGATCTTGGTGTTGCCGAGGGATGCTCCACAATCACCTTGATCTACAACTTTGCCCAATACCCAGTCCATACAAATGTTGAAAAGTGATGGGGCAAGGACGCACCCTTGCCTCACTCCTGTATTAACAGGAAAGAAGCTGGATACACCTCCCCTACACTTCACAACACTCTCAGTCCCAGAGTGCAGGATTGCTGTGGCCATCAAAAACTCCATTTGATCAAAGAGGGAGAGTCATTGGTGGGCAAGCAGCGTTCTCTGGGCGCATGAATCATGCTCAAAATTGAGAGTTTGCGGACATATTTGCGTTTGCGGAAGTGCTTCCGCAAACGCAAATCCGCAAACATTTACACTTCCG
The DNA here is from genome assembly GCA_016584305.1 of Chionoecetes opilio. Classification (NCBI taxonomy): domain Eukaryota; kingdom Metazoa; phylum Arthropoda; class Malacostraca; order Decapoda; family Majidae; genus Chionoecetes; species Chionoecetes opilio. The sequence continues at coordinate 212,284 of JACEEZ010019097.1, read as the reverse complement.
CAAATCCGCAAACGAATTCGGACTTCCGCAATTTGCGGAAGTTGCGGTTTGCGGAAGTGCCCACCTCTGACACACACCACACACACACACACACACACACACACACACACACCACACACACACACATTTAAAACCTGAGCCCCTGTCCACCCAGCAGTGAATGGGTACCGGTTGTTAGCCGGGGTTTGTGACCTGCTCTCCGGGTTGCTGGCTTCGGCCAACACTAAGCACTAAGGATGAATGATAAAAATCTTGATATGGAGACGGGGCCATACGAGCGTTGCTCTGGCCCTGTAAATTACAACTAAATGAATACACACAACAAAGGGTATGTACATAATTACACACACACACGCGTAGTACATATTAGTACGTACACGAAACCCATTTATGTGTAGACATTACGATAACTTTTTGCTGTACACTCATAAATGTTATGTTGCGCGCACACACACACACACGCGCACACACACACACACACACACACACACACACACACACACACACACACACACACACACACACACACACACACCGCGCGCTGCTCTGGATATATGTAGCGAGCAGTGTGTGGTGGGGTTTGTCAAAGTGTGTAGTATAGTAGTGTGTGGGTAGTGTATAGGATAATAGCAGTAGTAGTAGTCGTAAGTAGTAGTATAGTAGTAGTAGTAGTAGTAGTAGTAGTTGTTGTTTGTGTGGTATGGAGTAGTACGTACAGTAGTAGAGTAAGTATGAGTATAGTAGTGCTGTTGTAGTATGTAGTAGTAGTAGTAGTAGTATTAGTGTGTATAGTGTATGTAGTTAGTGTATGTAGTAGTAGTAGTAGTAGTAGAAACAGTAGTATAGTAGTAGTGTAGTAGTGTAGTAGTAGTAGTAGTAGTAGTGTAGTAGTAGTAGTATAGTGTAGTAGTAGTAGTAGTAACAGTAGTAGTAGTAAGTAGTAGTAGTAGTAGTAGTGGTAGTATAGTAGTGAGTTAGTAGTAGTAGTAGTACAGTAGTAGTAGTAGTAGTAGTAGTAGTAGTAGTAGTAGTAGTAGTATGTAGATAGTAGTAGTTGTAGTAGTAAGTACAGTAGTAGTATAGTAGTAGTAGTAGTAGTAGTTAGTAGTAGTGTAGTAGTAGTAGTTAGTAGTAGTATACAGTAGTAGTAGTAGTAGTAGTAGTAGTAAGTAGTGGTAGTAGTAGTAGTAGTAGTAGTAACAGTAGTAGCAGTATGTAGTAGTAGTAGTTAGTTAGTAGTAGTAGTAGTAGTAGTGTAGTAGTAGTAGTAAGTAGTAGTAGTGTAGTAGTAGTGAGTAGTAGTAGTAGTAGTAAAGTAGTAGTATAGTATTTAAGTTAGTAGTGTAGTAGTAGTAGTAGTAGGAGTATAGTAGTAGTAGTATGTAGTATAGTGTATAGTAGTAGTAGAGTCGATAGTAGTAGTAGTAGTAGTAGTGTAGTAGTAGTAGTAGTAGTAGTAGTAGTAGTAGTAGTAGTAGTATAGTAGTAGTAGTAGTAACGTATAGTAGTATTAGTAGTAGTAGTAGTAGTATAGTAGTAGTTAGTAGTAGTAGTATATAGTAGTGAGTAGTAGTAGTAGTAGTAGTAGTATAGTAGTAGTAGTAGTAGTAGTAGTAAGTAGTAGTAGTAGTAGTAGTAACAGTAGTTAGTAGTAGTAGTAGTAGTAGTATAGTAGTAGTTAGTAGTAGTAGTAGTGTAGTAGCAGTAGTAGTAGTAGTACAGTAGTAGTAGTAGTAGCAGTAGTCGTCAGATGTAGTAGTAGGTGGTGTGGTGGTGGTGGTGGTTGGTGGTGTGGTAGTGTGTGGTGGTGGTGGTGGTGGTGATAGTGGTGGTGGTGGTGGTAGTGATGGTAGTGGTGGTGGTGGTGGTGATAGTGGTGGTGGTGGTGGTGGTGGTGGTGATAGTGGTGGTGGTGGTGGTAATGGTGGTGGTGGTGGTGGTGGTGGTGGTGGTGGTGGTGGTGGTGGTGGTGGTGGTGGTGGTGGTGGTGGTGGTGGTGGTGGTGATAGTGGTGGTGGTGGTGTGTGGTGGTGGTGATAGTGGTGGTGGTGGTGGTGTGGTGGTGTGGTGGTGGTGGTGGTGATAGTGGTGGTGGTGGTGGTAGTGATGGTAGTGGTGGTGGTGGTGGTGATAGTGGTGGTGGTGGTGGTGGTGGTGGTGATAGTGGTGGTGGTGGTGGTGATAGTGGTGGTGGTGATAGTAGTGGTGCATAATTAATTCTTACTTGTTTGTGTGTGTTTCTCCTCAGGATGCAGAACACTTTGGAGGAACTTGACGGAGATGGAGATGAGTGTCCTCCCACGCCCCCTCCTCCTCCTCCTCCTCCTCCTTACTCTCCTCCTCCATTCGTCTGCTGGGGTGGGTGAAGGTGAGGTCTTTTTTGTTTTCTTCTTCATTTCTTCTTCATTTTTTTCTTCATTTTCTCTTCTTTTTTTGTTCTTCATTTCTTCTTCTTTTACTTTTTTCTTCTTCATTTTCTAATTTTTTTTCATCTTCATTTCTTTTTCTTTTCTTCTTCTTCTTCTTCTTCTTCTTCTTCTTCTTCTTCTTCTTCTTCTTCTTTTTTCTTCATTTTCTTCTTTTTCTTCTTCTCATCTTTGATTATTCTTCTTCTTCTTCATCTTCCTCTTTTTCTCCTTTTTTTTTTCTTCTTCTTCTTCTTCTTCTTCTTCTTCTTCTTCTTCTTCTTTCTCCTCTCCTCCTCCTCCTCCTCCTCCTCCTCCTCCTCCTCCTCCTCCTCCTCCTCCTCCTCCTCCCCGCATTGCCTAGCTGCCAGGAAAAAGGCGAATATGATGTTGGGCTTCATTAAACGTAACTTTGAACATAAAACTCCGAAAGTAATGACACAATTATACACGTCCTTGGTTAGGCCGCACTTGGAATATGCCGTTCAATTCTGGTCGCCCTGTTTCGTAAAAGATCAAGCCAAATTGGAATCAGTGCAAAGAAGAGCAACCAAACAAATTCCATCTTTACGAAATTCATCTTATGAAGAGAGACTGCGGAAACTTAATATGTTTTCCTTAAAGGATCGTAGAATCCGTGGGGACTTGATAGAAACCCTTAAGATCCTAACAGGATTTGATGTCATTAATCAAGAGAATCTATTCGAGCTTTCTCCTCAAGTGACAAGAAGAAATAACGGTTTAAAACTAAACGGTCAACGTTGCATCACAGATCTCCGTAAAAATAATTTCAATGTTAGAGTTGTTGATCGATGGAACAAGTTACCAGCAAATGTTGTCGAAGAACAAGTCGATGTTGTCAATAACTACATTTAAAAACAGACTTGACGCGCACTGTAAAGTAAATGGGTATTGATAGTGCCCTGCAAATTCATATTATAGTCCCCCGGATCGATTAGTGTTAGTGGTAGTTGTAGTAAGTATATTTCATATCCTATCATTCTTCAATACGAAACTTCCATGTTCCTATCTTCTTTAGGGACATGGTATCCTTTTCCAACTGTTTTCTTACATGTAGTTGATAGTTAGTAGTATGTAGTTCAACAGATACCCTAGTTATGGACCAATAGGTCTCCTGGTGTCTGTTATTCCTATGTATTCCTATGTATTCCTCCTCCTGTTTTTGCCCAGTAAGGCTGTTGCTGTCTGTTCTTCCTTTACATTCCTTTGTATTTCAATGTAAACAATGATAGTAAAATTGTAAAGTCAAATATCATTTATTTTCTCTTGCTCTTTGATTTTTTTTTTTCTCTCTCTCTCTCTCTCTCTCTCTCTCTCTCTCTCTCTCTCTCTCTCTCTCTCTCTCTCTCTCCTTCTCTCTCTCTCTCTCTCTCCTCTCTCTCTCTCTCTCTCTCTCTCTCTCTCTCCTCTCTCTCTCTCTCTCTCTCCTCTCCCTCTCCTCTCTCTCCTCCTCTCCTCCTCCCTCCTCCCTCCTCCTCTCCCTCCCTCCCTCCCTCCCTCCCTTCCCTCCTCTCTCTCCTCTCCTCTCTCTCCTCTCCTCTCTCTCTCTCTCTCTCTCTCTCTCTCTCTCTCTCTCTCTCTCTCTCTCTCTCTCTCTCTCTCTCTCTCTCTCTCTCTCTCTCTCTCTCTCTCTCTCTCTCTCTCTCTCTCTCTCTCCTCTCCTCTCTCTCTCTCTCTCTCTCTCTCTCTCTCTCTCTCTCTCTCTCTCCTCCTCTCTCTCTCCTCTCTCTCTCTCTCTCTCTCTCTCTTCTCTCTCTCTCTCTCTCCTCTCCTCTCTCTCTCTCTCTCCTCTCTCTCCTCCTCTCTCTCTCTCTCTCTCTTCTCTCTCTCTCTCTCTCTCTCTCTCTCTCTCTCTCTCTGTTTTTTTCTTACCTTCCTTCCTATATTACTCTCCCTTTTTTAATGCTCCCTCACTCTTTCTCTCCATCCCAACAGAGGTCAAGTTTGTGTCCCTCCAAGAAGCAGGTCAGATGAGCCCCCACTCTCACCTGACCTACAAGGGTACGCTGCCTGACCTGACCTCCTGGACCGTGTGTTTCCGGGTCAACCTTATGCGGTACAGATTTAGTATGCCATTCATTTCCTACGCCGTGGAAGAAGAGGGAGACGAGCTGTTTATAGGTAAGGATGGGGAGGAGGAGGAATACATAGAAAGAACATACACCAGGAGACCTTTTGGCTTATGACGAGGGTATCTACTGAATTGCATACTGCTAACTATCAAATTACATGTAAGAGAGCAGTTGGAAAAGGATACCATGTCCCTGAAGAGGGTAGCAACATGGAAGTTTCGTATAGTGAAGAATGAGAGGGTGTTTGGAATTGGATATATGACGTATGCTAACTGATGCTACCACTAACATTAATCAATCCGGAGGACGTTATAATATAACTCGCGAGGCAGTATCAAAACCCATTTACTTTGAAATACGCGTCTAGTTTGTTTTTAAATGAAGTTATTGTGCTGGCTTCGACATCATTAGCTGATAATTTGTTCCAACTCAGACATTGAAATAATTCGTATGAAGATCTGTAATGAAACGCTGACCATTCAGTTGTCTTGTTGTCACGTGACGAGAGTGCTCGAATAATTTATGTTCCCTTGATTGATGATATCGAATTTTTTAAGAATCTTAAAACTTTCTATCAAGTCAACACGGATTCTGCGATCCTTTAAGGAAAACATTAACCCTTTCACGCACGGTGACGCGATCGCGTCAAAACGGGCCCGTGTATATCTTAGCTTTTGACGGGAATTGCGTCAAAAAACATAAAAAAATTCGCCAAAAATAAAGTATTTCTCAGAATCGCGTCAAAATGTTCTGCGTAAAAGATCCAAGCTAGGCCTATAAAATAAACTAATTGTCAACTCGCTCGTGCGAATGGATTTGAAGTGATAAGGGCCCGTGTCCCTGTTCACTCTCAGCAGGCAGCGTGTTAGCCCGCCTTCTTAGCCATCCGTCTTCCAACATGTGTTTCAGTTTTCCTCCATTTTCTCAAAATCTACTGGCCATATGAAAATTATAATGGTAGCGTTGGAATCCTCATAAAAGTTCGCTTTTATCGGCATATAAACGATAAAAAGTCGACTCAGGAAGTATCGAGCTACGAAGTGGTGAACGTAAGTATTTCTTATTTCTCTTTACACAATGTTTTTTGAAGTCGTTAAACTCCGCTATTTATTTGCATTTCTTGTTATTTTTTTCTTTCATAAGGCAGAATAATCTCTTGCGAAACCAACGATACATAATAATGCCAGGAAAAAAGAATAATCGTGGTTTGAATTGATAACATAAACAAAACATTCGCCGCACAGTCAGGCCATTCCGCGGGGCAACTTAGAGAGCCCCAAATGGGGAGTTTTCTAATAAGCTCACGCTCAAGACTGTTTCTCGCGCTGTCATATCCACTGCCCTTTGAGCGTGAATGATCTATCATTTACCGTAAATTCCCTCTGCTTTTTCGGGACATATCAGAATTACCCTTCAATACAACAACTGAAACAGTTCCTAATAAAAATGTAGTTTATAATTTTATTTGTGAGCACTTGGTGAAAATATTGGCAAAACAATTGAATACTTGAAAACTCAATTTTTTTAAATCGTCTTTTCATGAATAAACGCAAGTTCAAGCAGAATGAGGCTTCAGGAAATATCTACCTGTATGTAAGCATTCACTGAATACCTATTTTGGGTGTGTCTGTCTGTCTTGCGACGAACATTTAACCAAGAAGTAATTTTAAGTGCTTGGCAACTCGAGAACAGTACGGGATGGAAGACAGTTGCAAGCGTTTGTTTACATGCGAGAGCTCTGCCGCCCCCTCGATCCACCTCAATGTCCTTCCCTCTGAATCAATCAACCAACCCTTCTCTCTGAATATCCTATGTCCTCTGGTTTATCCTATTGTAACGAAGAAGGTGGGGGGGGGCAACCCACTCCTCTCAAACTTCGTCACACACTAACTGCCCAGGGCTATGGAGGAGACGGGAAAGGAGACATTTACTGCTGTGCACGGCTTTATTACGCAAACTGCTACTACCCACAGTACAATAGTGACTGCACGTCTGTCACGTAACTACACGCGCCACTCCGATCCGCCCCAACAACACAAAGTCACAGTCAAAGCAGGGGGACTATACACAAATAGGGGGAATTTCACAAAGCAGGTGAAATAAGAAGACTCTCCTTTATGTGGGAAACGGTATGTGGGAGCGGATGCCACGAATATTCCAGTAGAGGATAGAGAGTGTGATGAGCTAAGCAGATGATGATAGTTATAGGATGACAGCCTCTGGTATTGAGAAGTTAGGAGTATCAGAGATATGGGCCGTGAGGTAAGGGAGCGGCGGCGCTGAGCTGTCCCTCCCCGAGTCGTGTCAACAGGAAAGTGGGTGATAGCAGATCCTGCCAGCGGGATGGTTTCTGTGGAGATGCTGAACGCCACACTCTGTCTTGGTTAAATGTTCGTCGTAAGAGAGACATATACACCCGAAATAGGTACTCAGTGAATGCTTACATACAAGTAGATATTTCCTGAAGCCTCATTCTGCTTCAACTTGCGTATTTTCATGAAAAGACGATTTTTAAAGATTGAGTTTTCAAGTATGCAATTGTTTTGCTAATATTTTCACCAAGTGCTCACAAATAAAATAATAAACTACATTTTTTATTAAGAACTGTTTCAGTTGTTGTATTGAAGGGTAATTATGATATGTCCCGAAAAAGTACAGGGAATTTACGGTAAATGATAGATTATTCACGCTCAAAGGGCAGAGGATGTGAGATGCGCGAGAGACATCTGGCGGCTTAGCTTTGAAAACTCCCCATTGATGTCGCAGTGGACGGAAAAACTTAATAAACTTTTCGCGCGTGAAAGGGTTAAATTTCCGCAGCCTTTCTTTATAAGATTAATTTTGCAGAGATGGAATCAGTTTGGTTGCTCTTCTTTGAACTGATTCCAATTTGGCTTGATTTTTTACGAAACAAGGCGACCAGAATTGAACGGCATATTCTAAGTGCGGCCTAACCAAAGACGTGTATAATCGTGTCATTAATTTGAGGGTTTTATGTTCAAAGTTGCGTTTAATAAAGCCCAAGATCATATTCGCCTTTTTACTGGCAGCTAGGCAATGCGTACTAGTCTTAAGATCATTACTATAGTCGGACCAGCGAAAACTAACAGCCTGGGTCTGAGCTCAGGAATGCGCTGCTACCACATATTGAAAATAATTTATCTTAACTTTTGTGATATATGTAAAAGGCATCACAAAAGAGATATTCACGTTTTGATACAATTTTAACGTAAATATTATCCTCAAATACTACACTATAGGTCTCAGGCGACGCCACCCAGACTGCCAGTAACCCGGTCCGACTATAATGATGACGCCTAAATCCTTTTCCTGCTGTACTTTAGTTAACGACGTATTCTGTGTCTGATAGTTATATTTGAGGTTGCCGTTACCTATTTGTATTCCTTTATATTAATCGGAATTAAATTTCAATAGCCATTTGTCGCTCCAATCCGATAGTATATCTAGGTCACGTTGTATAAATGCAGTCTTCTCTAGTATATGCTTTACCGCCTAATTTGGTGTCATCAGCAAATTTTGATATTTTAGATACAAGTCGGCAGTCTAGATCATTGATATATATCAGGAAAGAGTTGATCCAAGACCGAATCCTGAGGCACCCACCTTGTAACATCATTAATTACTACGCGTTGCTTACGGTTTGAAGGCCAGTCGCCAATCCGTGAACATAACTGCTCTCCTAAACCATGCGACCTTAACTTGGGTACTCCGTAGTGTAGGGGTAGCACGCTCGGTTACAACCGAGAAGTTTCGGGTTCGATCCCCGGGCGGAGCAGAAACAGTTGGGCTGTTTCCTTAAAAAACCCGAGCCCCTGTCCACCCAGCAGTTAATGGGTACCGGGTATTAGCCGGGGGTTTGTGACCCGCCTCCCGGGGTGCTGGCTTCGGCCAACACTATAAGCATTAGCAGACAGCTCTCTCTCCTCCAAGGAGGAGAGAGAGCTGTCTGGTTACAGTGGAGATCCATCTCAGCTGCGTCGATAACTGACGAAATTCTTCAAACAAAACAAACAAACAAAAGTCAATAGCCGCTTATGGGGAACTGTATCAAAGGCTTTCTGAAAATCAAGGTGTATTGTATCCGAGGGTATTTTAGCGTCCCAGTTCGAATATATGACTTTGAAAAAATCGAGTAAGCTAGTTAAGCAAGATCTGTTATTTCGAAGACCATGCTGAAAGTTCAATATTAAGTTATTTGCGTCAAGATAGAACACTATTAATTTTTATCCTGCAATATTTTCTCAAATACTTTTACAATCACAGAAGTTAGACTAATGGGGCGATAATGATTAACGAGGCGCTTACTCCCTTTCTTGAATATCGGTGTAGCATTAGCTATAACTTCCACATACTTGGGAAATTATCATCCATTAGCGATTTATAGAATATAATCTTTAATGGGAGCGAAAGTAATGTAATGTATAATGTAACATTCGCGAAGATTACTGAGGAGGAGGAGGAGGAGGGTTGATATATGGAAATACATAAATATCTTAAAGGAGAGAGAGAGTAAGAGAGAGAGAGAAAGAGAAAGAGAGAGAGAGAGAGAAAGAGAGAGAGAAAATGAATGAATGAATGAATTTATAACCCACTATCATCCTCTTTCATTTGTTTATCTCACTTTTCTCTTCATAGTTGACCTTCTCATGATATTCAACAAGAAAAAAAAAATAATAACATATTATTCAATTGATGTATTGAAATGAATAATCAATCAATCATTGGGGGCATACGCCGGGGGGTGCGTCGCCTCGCCAACCCTACGACGCCACTCCCGGGGATCACCACTCCCGGGGATCACCACGCGCGAGTCTCCATGCAAGCTCCTTTCCACCCAATCATCTCTCGAAAGAACATCAACTTGCCCCAGCCACGAGCCTTGTGGGCGCCCCCTTGGCCTCCTCCACGCCGGATTGTCTCTTACAGATACAACCCGATGGGAAGGATCGGGTTCAGGGTAGCGTGCCACATAGCCGAAGTTGGCGTTGACGGACTATGCAGGTATTTCAGTCTCACGGTGCAATCGTTGATTTCACACGTAATCATCCCAACGATACCCCATGATTATGCGAAGACACTTATTACCAAAGGCATTGATTCGTCTCTTCAAGTCACTATTTAGTGTCCATGTCTCACAACCTTATAGTAAGACAGGGATCACAAGCGACTTGAAGATCCGGATCTTTGTCCTCCTGCACAGGTACCGACAACGCCAAATACTCCCGTTGAGCGAGTCCATAGCACCGTGGGCTATGTCAATCTGCC